>QANX01006998.1:23162-54271 GCA_003254975.1 Ochetophila trinervis | reverse complement strand
TAGAGAATTGCTTGTTTGAGAGTCACATAGTGATGGTCTCATGAGGCATTTTGGTGTGCATAAGACCTTAGATATTTTATCTGAACATTTCTTTTGGCCACATATGCGTAGGGATGTTGAAAAAATTTGTGCTAAATGTATTGCATGTAGACAGGCTAAATCTAGGTCTATGCCACATGGTTTGTACACCCCTCTTCCTGTGCCAACGGAACCATGGGTTGATATCTCCATGGATTTTGTTCTTGGGTTGCCGAGAACTAGGAAGGGTCGTGATAATATATTTGTTGTTGTGGATATATTTAGTAAAATGGCGCACTTCTAGAACTAGGAAGGGTCGTGATAGTATATTTGTTGTTGTGGATATATTTAGTAAAATGGCACACTTCATTGCTTGCCATAAAACTGATGATGCAACAAATATAGCTGACTTATTCTTTAGAGATGTAGTGAGATTGCTTGGGGTACCTAGGACAATAGTCTCGGATAGAGATGTCAAGTTCTTGAGTCACTTTTGGAAAGTTTTGTGGGGAAAGTTGGGTACTAATCTTTTGTATTCTACTACTTGTCATCCACAAACCAATGGACAAACGGAAGTGGTGAATAGAACTTTAGGTGCTTTACTGCGTTCTGTAGTTGTTAAAAACTTAAAATCTTGGGAAGATTGTTTGCCTTTTCTTGAATTTTCTTATAACCGTACTATTCATTCTTCTACTGGATTTTCACCATTTGAAATTGTATATGGCTTTAATCCTTTAACTGTATTGGATTTGATGCCTTTACCTTTGAGTGAACTTGCTAACTTAGATGGACAAAAGAAGGCGGACTTAGTTAAAGCTATACACGAGAAGGCTCGACTACAGATTGAGAAAAGGAATAAGTTAACTGCGCAAAAGGCTAATAAAGGGCGCAAACAAGTGATATTTGAACCAGGTGATTGGGTTTGGGTACATTTGAGGAAAGAAAGGTTTCCTAACAAAAGGAAGTCTAAGTTGGATGCTAGAGGTGATGGACCTTTTCAAGTGCTCGAGAGAATCAATGACAATGCATACAAGATTGATCTTCCAGGTGAGTATAATGGGATTAATGTTGCTGATCTTTCTCCTTTTGACATGGATGCAGATTCGAGGACGAATCGTTTTGAAGAGGGAGGGAATGATGTGGGCATCGAGCGCTCTTTTAGAATGGATGTTCATGATAAGGACATTACGTTGCCAAGTGGACCAGTGACGCGTTCTCGAGCTAAGAAGATCAAAGAGGGAATGCTTGGACTTGTGAAAAGAATTATGGATGAAGATCGATTCAAGTTTCCAAATGATTTGAACACTTTTCCGAGGCCTAATGATGATTTAAGCATGTTGTCCAAGCAAGGGATGAAAGTCGTAATGATGCTCGAGAGTTGCGGAGACGAAACGGCATCATTTTAAAAATAAACAACTTAGAATGGCAATTTCGTAATTTTAGCTATTTTTGGATGATAATGGCAGTTTCGTAATTTAGCTATTTTCGGATTATAATGGCAGTTTTGTAATTTTTGCTATTTTCGTTTTTAGGGTTAGTTTTCAACCTTAGGATTACTTTCTTAATATTTAATGGTTTAGATTGATTCTTGATCTACTCCTAGTCTTATATAAAGGGGGATCAATTCTTTTGTAAGACAGATTTGAGTTTTTAATCAATTGAGAGAATTAATTTTCCTATTTCTCCCAGGAGTATTCTTGCAAAGTGAGGAATCAATTTCTTCTTCTTGTTGCATTAGGAGTTGAATTATCTTATCAAAGTAGAAATACTTTGTGGCGATTATTCTTCTCTTTCCCTAGCCTTCTAATCCACGTTTTTAGATACAAGTTATCTAAGGGTTTGGTAGGGCGGGTTCTTGTTTCCAATTACTGTTCAATATTTCTTGTGTGTTTGGGGTTACGGATTCTTTAATCTTGGGGTTCCTCATCAACTTTCCTCTTTATTACTAGTGTAATCACTCACCATTGGGCCTTTATTTTTATTCTTTTCACACTTGGCCTCTTTACACTCAATTATTTTATTTGCCTCACTTCGTAAATCAACATGGGAAACTTTGGATAGTTTCAATTGTTCAAGATACACCTCTTTTGGAGATAATGGTGCAAGGGTGACTTTCTTTCCATTGTGCTCAAAAGAATACCTATTCTTAAAACCTTCATGGATAGTCCTTCTATCGGATTGCCACGGTCTACCCAACAAAATATGTTCTGCTTGCATAGGTACTACATCACACAAAACCTCATCACTATACTTTCCAATAGAAAATGCAACTTTGACTCTCTTATTTACCTTAATCTCCCCACTGTCATTCAACCATTGTAACCTATAAGGGTTAGGGTGTTTTACACATACTAGTCCCAACTTCTCAACCAAAGTAGTACTAGCAACATTAGTACAACTACCCCCATCAATGATTAAACTACGAGTTTTACCATTTACAAAACATCTAGAGTGAAAAATATTCTCCCTTTGTTCTAGTCCCTCTTCCTTCACCTTCAAATTTAAAACCCTCCTAATTACTAGGGACTCTCCAACCACGGGATACTCTATATCCTCCTCCTCACTAGAATCATACTTTATTGGTGGCCTTTCCTCATCGGACTCAGACTCCGACATTACTTCATTACCCCTCATCAACATAGTTTTCCTATTTGGACATTCGGAAGCAACCCTTGACATTTAAAACATTTTATGTCCCTATGTCTAGAAGTACTAGAAGTTTTAGGATTAGAAGTACCTCTTGTTGGGTTGGCACTCTTATCCTTGAGCTTGGATGCATCTCCAAATTTCTCTTTGGTCTCCAAGTTCTTTTCTCTCTTCTTGTCGTCATATTTGTTCCACTTCGAATTGGAACCCCACTTTGAATTGGAGCTAGAAAATCCTTTTGATGACCCTTCACTTTTCAATTGCTTTTCCACTTTAATAGCCATGTTGACCATTTCTTCCATTTCTACATATGGATGTAGATCAACCACCTTGGCAATATATTTGTTCATTCCACTTAGAAATCTTGCCATTGTAGCTTCTCTATCCTCTTCAACGTTGGCCCTTATCATAATCATCTCCATCTCTTTGTAATACTCTTCTATGGACCTAGACCCTTGTATGAGTTTCTGTAACTTTTGATGAAGCTCTTTATAGTAATAGGATAATACAAACCTCTTCCTCATAATTCTTTTCATCTCATCCCAAGTTGAGACCGGATCTTCTCTATATCTCCTTCTTGACTGTATAAGTTGCTCCCACCAAAACTAGAGCATAGTCGGTGAACTCCACTGCAGCTAGTTTAACCTTCTTCTCCTCAGAGTAATTGTGACAATCAAATATTAACTCTACTTTTTTTTCCATTCCAAGTATGCCTCGGCATCACTTCTTCCCTTGAATGGCGGAATGTGCATCTTAATTGAACTTAGGTTGTCATCCCTTCCTTCTCTTGTCTCCTCTCTCCTAGGTCTTCTTCTTACATTTTGGACTTCATACTCGTCCTCATCGAAAACAATTACTTCTTGTCTCCTGGGTCGTGTTCCTTCCCTTCTAGTAGTATTGGACATGGCCATGGTCATCTCCCTCATTTGCTCCATCATCTCATCCATCCTAGATTTCAATGTTTCTTCCATCCTAGAAGTCAATCTCTCTTCCATCCTTCTATACTCATCCTCCAAAGATTGTCGTAAGAGCTTTGGATCCGGTGTTGCCACTTGCTCTTCTTCTGAAGTAGAAACTCTTTTTCCATCTCTTTTAGACGTTCTTACACACTCCTTTACGTGTTTAACTCAAAAAAATGGTAAATGTAATATCCCGTTTTGAGAAAAATAATAAAATTTCAAGTTTGATCAGTTTAACCTTAAGTGGGCCCCATGGTTCACTTTTTGTACAATTATGTTTCAGCTTTGACTTTGGTACCGTTGCGTATAGCTAGTCGATACGAGTTCGTAGACTAGTAGCACGCTTAATTCGGAGTTAAGACCAGGAAGTTATGGTCATTTTAGTGCTACGGGCTTTTTGGTAATTTGGCAAAAACTGATATTTAAGTGTTAGAAAAGATGAAAATGCCCCTGTCTGCATCTTTAAATTTTGGCCAAGTCTGGAATTTTCCAGACCTCACCCGACTTTTCCCTTCACCGTGCCCCTCCTTTCTTCCTCCGGTAACGGCTGTTTCCGCCACCTGATCGGACCGGCTCCAACATGAAACTCGAAGCCGGCAACCTCCTCTTCCTCCCAGTACCGATGGTTCGCCGTGAAACGACCCAGATCGTCGAAAATTACCGCGAGACCGAGGGCTCGTGCAACCCGTGCAAACGTGCACTGTTGCGACACCACCTTTGGCCGGCCATATCTCCCTGTTCCGGTGGAGTTAGAGAGCGTGCTTGGTACCGTTGGAAAGCTGGTGCGACGATCTACATTTTGTTTCCAAGATTGACACCGGAGACTGCCGTATCACGTCGGAAAATGGCTGCGAAGTTTCGAAAAAACCACCCGCGCCAGCCACCTTTCCACCTAGATCTACTCCGATTGCCGGCGAGTGGGACGACACAGCCAGCACCACAAGCTTCAGAGCACGCCGACGACCAGATCTGCAGTTTCCCGAGCTCCGACGACCGCTGCACGCTCCGCCCACAGCCGCCGCCGTCTTCCTCCTTTTCCGGCGAGTGAGTGCTCACCTCCCATCCCAACGCATTTCGCGGGTCGTGGGCAAGCTTGCTGTACCTTCGATTGGTCCAATTTCGGTCAGATTCAAAAACGCACAATCCCGGCCGAGGTTCGATCTTCCTGGACCGATTCCGACCAATTCCTGCGACGAATCTTGAAATTGAAGGTAGATTCTCGTTCCTTGCATCTTCAATTTCATTTCGGTATAAAGTTTGTTGAAATCGGACTTGAGACGGAGTAATTCAATTTTGGGGATTTTGCCGTTAAGGGCATTTTGGTAATTACTGAAATTAAAGGGTAATTTTGGTATTTAGTGTTTTAATTTTGTAGTTGGATACTTAGAGGACTCCTTTGAGCCTTTGGTTAGATTTTCGGTAATTAAAAGAATTTTTCGGTAAATTATTTTTAGGTGTTCGTGCACGTTCGAGGGCTGGACCGGAGATCCAGCAGGAGCACGCGTCAGACCAGTGAGTGCATTTATTTTCTAAATCGTTTTGGGATTATATATTAGTATGATTTAATCGCATATGATTTGTTTTGATTGAAATTTCTTGCGCATTTAAATTATGCTTATTAAATATATTATATTCTGATTTAAATTATTGATGATTTAAAACTATATATGCATTTGTGATTTTAATGGAATTTATATGAGATTGTGTTTTAAATGGTTATCGGTGATTTTGATATTTTGGATATTTTACAATCTTGTGTAAATTGGTGATTTAAAGAAAAATTATAGCTTTTGTGGAATTTAAGAATTTTGGGGCAATTTTCTGATATGCGAAATATTTGATTGTTTTCGTAAAATTTTTCAAAAGGAAGATTTTGGTAATTTGTTTAAAAGTAAAAGGATTTGAAAAATTGTTGATATTCAATGATGGAGGATTTGGATTTGGTTTTGAGGAGTACCACACGGTATCGAGATGTTGATTGAGATATTGGATTATTATGCGCGCTATATGTATTATGCCATCCTCTGCTGCGGACACGTGTCGGGAGAGAGATGATGAGGATCCTGCCATGACGGATTTGGGACGCCGGTTCGTTGTGATGAGTTTACCCCCCTCCCCCCGCCTGTGACGCCATCAGGACGCTGAGGGTCACACGGCACGATACTATGTTGTGGTACTGGTTGGGTTTTATATTTGTTGATTGCTGATATTAAATTGATGGTTTTGAATTTGTGGGTAGGAGCCCATGGTATTTGGTTTTAGATCGGTGTTGGATTTAAATGATTTGGATTTATACGATTTGGATTTATATGGGTTGATTTATATGATTTGGATTTATACGATTTGGATTTATATGGATTTGTTTTATATGATTTGGATTTATATGATTTTCGATTTACCGTTGCAGTTATGATTTTGTATTCGTGGATTTTGCCTTATGGTTTTAGTGATTGATTCGTGTTTTCAATGATCGTTTTAAATTTCGTTTTCGCCCCACAAACTGTTTATAATGATTTAATGATTTTGGGGATTAAACTAAGGGTTTTGCGAAATGATTTTCATAACGGGGAACCTTTCAACTGAGTGACGTGAGGTTTGAGTGTAAAGGATTTAAACTGTTGAACTTATATTTTGTAGTTATCTAGGAGCACTCACTGAGATTTTATTATCTCACGTTTTGTATTTTTAACTTCGTTCCCTAGGTCCTAGCTGCAGGTCCTCGTGAGCTACCATCGGCATCGCATCCGCATATCACATTCGCACTCGTCTTCCGCTACCACTTCTTCTTATGTATTAAATCATGTTCTCTTTATTCTGTTTATTGTTGGATTGTATCTTTTATATTTTGTTATCTCACTTAGTGATTCTGTCATTTCCATCTTCTCCCTAATTTGTTATGTTATTATTTCAGTACGACTAGTTGTTTGTTGCAATGCATATCTTATCAACTTTTTGTCCTATTTGTTATTTCATTGTTTATTTAACTCTTCTTCGGAGGAGGATTCTGTCGGTTGCCCCGAAGGGTTCTGGTGGAATCTTCCTCAGGCGAGGCTTCTCCGGTTAATCTGGAGGGATTTCCGGGGCGGGTCCTGTCAGTAAACCCTCGTGTTTCACTCAAATTTGGCTTTTACCCTCTATATGCTCACCACTCAAGCCTTTTACCAGTCAAGTCTTGTTCACCCAGTTGCACTTCAGAACCAATTATCTNTAATCTTTGATAGATACTTGTTTTTGCGATGCCGCCGAGACGAGGTAGACCACGAGCTCGAGAGACCACGTCGAGGGACTCTAACGAGCCGACCTTAGCTGAGGACCTTTTTGAGCGTTTGACGCAGACCTTGAGGAGAAAGAGTATCTCTGGTCCGTCAGTTGAACAAGCTAGGAGGCTTGGTGCATCTAGTTTCACTGGGGATCGAGACCCTGAGTATGCCATGTCTTGGCTTGGAGATTTAGAGAGGATTGTTGAGGAGGGCATGGATTGTTCAGATGAGGATAAGGTTAGGATCGCCGGTTTTCTGATGGAAGGCAATGCACGCCGCTGGTGGGTAACTGAGCGAGCAAACCGACGTCATTCATGGGAGCAGTTTAAGCAAGCATTCACTAATGAGTACTGTCCCCCAGCTTTTAGAGAGATGAAGAGGATAGAGTTCGAGAGTTTGGTTCAGGGCTCTATGACAGTCTCAGCTTATGAGCAGAGGTTTCGAGAGTTGTCTGATTTTTGTCCTACCTTGGTGGTGGATGACTATTCCAGGATGCATAGGTTTCTAAACGGGTTGAATTCGGACATTGCTCTCAATATTGGTGGTGCATCCTATACCTCTTATCAGGCAATGCGAGATGCTGCTTTAGAGGTTGAGAGACTTTTGACTTTACATGCTTCGAGGCGTCGATCCTTTGATGACTCTTCAGCTGGCACACCTAGCCAGGGGTCATCAAAGAGAGGCAGTTTCAGTTCGAGATCTTCTAGCAGTGAGAGATCTAGAGGTCGTTTCGGAAATAGGAGTGCACGCGGAGGTAGCACTTCTCAGAGGTCCAGTCAGTCCGGGGCTAGCAGTGGAGGTAGCCGACCCCAGGGCTCATCTCCAAGAGCTACTTTTCGTACAGCCTGCAGCAGTTGTGGTAGGTACCACAGTGGGCCTTGTCAACTAGGGCCTACTTGTTATCACTGTTGACAGCCTGGGCACTACAGGAACTATTGTCCCCTTCTTACTGGTACCAGGACGAGCACACCAGTTTTTAGCCATGCGCCACAGCAGTTTAGAGCATCCAGAGGGCAGGCTCCGCGTACTGGACAGGCATCAGGTTCTTCTGGATCTGCGTCTCGCCCCACTACGACAGCGAGAGGTACCGGACAGAGAGGCAGACCAGCAGGGCGAGGTAGGGTCTTCGCCATGACTCAGCAGGAGGCACACGCTTCACCAGATGTAGTTACAGGTACACTTCCACTCTTTGGTTTTGATGTTCGTGTTGTTATAGACTCGGGGGCAACACACTCGTTTGTGTCCCGAGGTGTTGTAGCTCGTTTAGGAGTTACACCTGAACCTTTGGAGAGCCGCTTGGAAGTTTCTACTCCTGCGGGAGAATCCCTATGGCCTAGCCAGGTGCTGAAGGGAAGTTTATTGTGTGTCGGAGATCAAGTTATGACAGCAAATTTGATTCTTTTGGATCTGTATGATGTGGATGTGATTCTTGGTATGGATTGGCTTACGGAGCATTATGCCTCAGTGAACTGTCGTCTTAAGATAGTGACTTTTGAGAGGCCTGGGTTTCCAGTAGTGATGTTCTATAGAGACAAGCGAGGCGGTCCCACAGGTTTGATCTCTGCCCTTACTGCTCGTCGTTTGTTGCATAAAGGTTGTGTCGGGTACTTAGCTCATGTGATTGACACTAGAGTCAGCGAGATCAAACTAGAGGATATACCTGTGGTGAAAGATTTTTCAGATGTGTTTCCCGAATATCTTCCAGGGTTACCTCCAGAAAGGGAGATTGACTTTGGGATCGACTTAGTTCCGGGTACTACTCCTATATCTTTACCACCGTACAGGATGGCTCCAGCCGAATTGAAAGAGCTAAAGGAGCAGTTACAAGATCTGGTTGATAAAGGTTTTGTTCGTCCGAGTGTTTCACCGTGGGGAGCGCCAGTTTTGTTCGTGAAGAAGAAAGATGGTTCGATGAGGTTGTGTGTTGACTATCGACAGTTGAACAAAGTGACCATCCGCAATAAGTATCCACTTCCACGGATTAATGATTTGTTTGATCAGTTGCAAGGTGCCACGGTATTTTCGAAGATTGACCTGAGGTCAGGTTATCATCAGTTGAGGATTAGAGAATCTGATATTCCAAAGACAGCCTTTAGATCCCGCTATGGACACTACGAATTCCTAGTGATGTCTTTTGGATTGACTAATGCTCCAGCAGCGTTCATGGATTTGATGAATAGAGTTTTTCGACCCTATTTGGACAAATTTGTTATCGTGTTCATAGACAACATTTTGATCTATTCAAGGGACAAAGTCGAGCACAAGAGGCATTTGAGACAAGTTTTGCAGATTTTGAGAGAACATCAATTGTATGCCAAGTTCAGCAAATGTGAGTTTTGGCTAGATCGAGTAGGATTTCTTGGTCATGTTGTCTCAGCAGATGGGATTTTTGTAGATCCTCAAAAGGTGGAGGCAGTGTTGAACTGGGAGAGACCGACTACCGTTACAGAAGTAAGGAGTTTTCTTGGCTTAGCTAGTTACTACAGGCGTTTCATAGAAGCCTTCTCTAAGATAGCTAGACCACTTCACCAGTTAACAAGAAAAGATGTTAAGTTCGTATGGGACGATAGATGTGAAGAGAGCTTTCAAGAGTTAAAAAGAAGACTGACTACGGCACCAGTGCTTACGTTACCCGAGGGTGACGAAGGATTTGTAGTCTACACCGATGCTTCACATCAAGGTTTAGGATGTGTGCTTATGCAACATGAAAAAGTAGTAGCTTATGCCTCAAGACAGCTGAAGAAACATGAGTTGAACTACCCCACTCATGATCTAGAGATAGCAGCAGTTGTATACGCGCTCAAGACTTGGAGACATTACTTGTATGGAACCACCTGCCAAATTTTCACGGATCACAAAAGCTTAAAGTATCTATTCACTCAGAAGGATTTGAATCTAAGGCAGCGAAGGTGGATGGAGTTGATAAAGGATTATGACTGCACGATCGACTACCACCCTGGAAAGGCTAATGTTGTAGCTGATGCTTTGAGTAGGAAAGCTACAGGCTCTTTGGCGTATGTGCAATCAGTGCAGCTTCCTTTAATGTTGGAATTAAGGAAGCTAGGTGTTGAGATGACCACCCATCCTTCAGGATGTCTTTTCGCAAATTTTCAAGTTCGTCCAGTTCTTGTTAACCGTGTTCTTGAAGGCCAACTCAGTGACCCGCGGTTACTCGAAATCAGAAGAGAGGTTGAGCAAGGTTTGAGGAGCGACTGCTCTGTGAGACGTGACGGAGCTTTAGTGATGGGTACTCGTTTGTGTGTACCTGCAAATGAAGAGCTTAAGATAGATATTATGGATGAAGCTCACAGTTCCGCTTATGCTATGCATCCCGGTAGCACCAAGATGTATCGAACTCTAAAACCACATTATTGGTGGGTTGGAATGAAAAGAGAGATAGCAGAGTATGTCTCTAGATGTCTGATATGTCAGCAGGTAAAGGTAGAAAGACAAAAACCTTCAGTACTGCTACAACCTTTACCGATTCCTGTTTGGAAGTGGGAACACATTACCATGGATTTTGTATTTAAGTTGCCGCGCACTCCGAGGAAACATGATGGAATTTGGGTAATTGTCGACCGTCTAACTAAGTCTGCACATTTCTTACCTGTCCGTGAGACGTTTTCACTTCGGAAATTGGCTGAGCTGTTTGTGAATCATATAGTGATTTTGCATGGAGTTCCAGTATCTATAGTGTCGGACAGAGACCCAAGGTTCACTTCGAGGTTTTGGAAGAAGTTACAAGAAGCACTTGGTACTGAATTACTTTTTAGTACCGCTTTCCATCCTCAGACAGATGGGCAATCAGAGAGGACGATTCAGACCTTAGAGGACATGTTGAGGTCATGTGTACTGCAGTTTAAGGAGAATTGGGAATCTCACTTACCTTTGGCCGAGTTTACTTATAATAACAGTTACCATGCAAGCATTGAGATGTCACCATTCGAGGCATTGTATGGAAAATAATGTTGAACTCCGTTGTGTTGGGATGAAATGGGCGAAAGAAAGCTCATTGCATCTGAGTATGTTCAGATGACTATTGATAAGGTGAAAGTCATCAGAGACCGTTTGAAAATAGCTCAAGATAGGCAAAAGAGCTATGCGGATAGAAGAAGAAAGGATCTCGAGTTTGAGGTTGGAGATTGGGTCTTTTTGAAGCTGTCACCTTGGAAAGGTATCGTATGTTTCGGCAGACGTGGGAAGTTGAGTCCGAGATATATTGGTCCGTACGAGATAACTAAGAGAGTGGGCCCAGTTGCTTATGAGCTGGACTTACCAGAGGAACTTTCACGGGTCCATAATGTGTTTCATGTCTCCATGCTTCGTAAGTATTTGCCAGACCCTTCTCATGTGCTAGAGCCGCCAACCATCGATCTACGAGAGGATTTTTCTTATGAGGAACAACCCATTCGGATAGTGGATGAGAAAGAGAAGGTATTGCGTAACAAGACAATTCCAATCGTCAAAGTGATTTGGCAGAACCATGGCATGGAAGAGGCAACTTGGGAACCTAAGGAGCCGATGTTGCAGCAGTATCCCTATCTTTTTCAGTAATGTAAGACTTTAAATTTCATGGACGAAATTCTTGTAAGGAGGGTAGGTTGTGTAACATCCCGTTTCGAGAAAAATAATAAAATTTTCAAGTTTGACCAGTTTGACCTTGAGTGGGCTCAGAGTTGACTTTTTGTGTGGTTATATTTTTGCTTTGACTTTGGTACCATTACGAAGAGCTAGTCGATACGAGTCCGTGGACTAGTAGTACGCTTAATTCGGAGTTAAGACCAGGAAGTTATCATCATTTTAGTGCGAAGGGCAATTTGGTAATTTGGCAAAAACTGATATTTATGTGTGAGAAAAGACGAAAATGCCCCTGTCTGCATCTTTAAAATTTGGCCAAGGGTCTGGAATTTTCCAGCACACCCGACTTTCTTCCACTTCGCCGCCACTTTTTCGCACGCCGGTAGCCGTCACACGGTGGCCGGACTTGGCCGACCACCACCCGGAAAGCGAAGCCAGCAACCTCCTCTTCCTTTCCCCACCGGTGGTTCACCATGAAACGACCCAGATCGCTGGAAATTGCAGCGAGACCGAGGGCTCGTGCAAACTGTGCAACCGTGCACTGTTACGACACCACCTTTGGCCGGCCATATCTCACTGTTCCGGTGGAGTTAGGGAGCGTGCTTGGTACCGTTGGAAAGCTGGTGCGACGATCTACATTTTGGTACCGATTTTGACGCCGAAAACCGCCGTATCACGCCGGAAAACCGCCGCAAAGTCTCGGAAAAACAACCCCGAGGCAGTCACCTTTCCGGCTAGATCTACTCCGATCGCCGGCAAGTGGGACGACACAACCACCACCACGAGCTTCAGAACATGCCGGCGACCAGATCTACACTTTCCCGAGCTCCGACGACCACCACACGCGCCCCACGCGTCGCCCACGCGCCGCCGTGACCGAGCCTCACGCGCCGCCGCCGTTTTGCTCCACCGCCGGCGAGTGGTTGCTCACCTCCCGTCCCAACGCGTTCCGGGGGTCGTGGGCAAGCTTGCTGTCCAGTCAATTTGACCCAATTTCGGTCGGATTTGGAAACGCCCAATTCCGGTTGATGTCCGATCTTCCGGGATCGATTCCGATCAATTGCTACAACGAATCTTGAAATTGAAGGTAGTTTCTCGTTCCTTGCATCTTCAATTTCGTTTCGGTATAAAGTTTGTTGAAATCGGACTTGAGACGGAGTAATTCAAATTTTGGGGATTTTTGCCGTTAAGGGCATTTTTGTAATTTTCGAAAATATTGGGATATTTTCGTAATTACTGAAAATGTTGGGCAATCTTAGTATTTAGTGTTTTAATCTTGTATTTGGAGGCTTAGAGGATTCTACGAGCCTTTGGTTAATTTTTCGGTTTTTTTAAAAAGTTATTTTCGGTAAATTTTTTTTAGGTGCTCGTACGCGATCGAGGGCTGGACCGGAGATCCAGCAGGAGCACGCTTCAGACCTGTGAGTGCATTTATTTTCTAAACATTTTGGGTTATATATTATGATGATTTAATCATATACAACTTGTTTAATTGGAATTTCTTGTGCATTTAAATATATATTTATGCTGATTTAGATGTTTGATGATTTAAATTTATATGCTTTGTGATTTTAATGGGATTTATGAGATTGATGTTTTTAAATGGTTTTGGTGATTTATGGATTTTTGAATATTTTAGCAAGTTTGTAGAAATGGTGATTTCAAAGAAATTGTGACTTTGTGGAATTTAAGAAAATTTTGGGGCAAATTTTTAATATTCGATATAATTGTTGCTTTTCATAAATTCTGTTAAATAGAAGATTTTGGAAAATTGTTTAAAAATAAAAGGATTTGCAAAATGGTTTTAAAAATAAAGGATTTGAAAAATTGATGATATCATGGATGATTTTATAAATGATTTTGAGGAGTACCACACTGTATCGAGATGTACCGAGTTATATGAGTTCTATGCGCGCTATTATTATTATTATTATTATTATTATTATTATTATATATGCCATCCTCTGCTGCGGACACGTGTCGAGAGAGAGATGATGAGGATCCTGCCATGACGGATTTGGGACGCCGATTCGTTGTGATGACTGAGCCCCCCTCCCCCGCCTGTGACGCCGTCAGGACGTTGAGGGTCACACGGCACGATATATGCTGTGGTACCGGTTGATTTTATGATGGTTCTTATTCATTACGGATTTTATACCGGATTTGGTTTTATATTGATTGCTGATTTATACTGGTTGGGTTTTATAAATGTTGTTTGCTGAGTTTATACCGATTTGGTTTTATATTGGTTGGTTTCTGATTTTAAATTGATGGTTTGATTTTATGGATTGTGGCCTATGGCCTTTGGTTTCAGATTTTGACCCATTTGCTTGATCGTTTATGAAATTGTGTTTGACCATCAATTAATTATTATGGATTTCATTTACGTTTTTAGTGTTTGGTACGTGATTTCGATAATTGTTTTAAATTACGTTTTCGCCCCTAAACCGTTTTTATTGATTTAATGATTTGGGGTAAACCGAGGGTTTTGCGAAATGATTTTCAAAACGGGGAACCTTTCAACTGAGTGACGTGAGGTTTGAGTGTAAAGGTTTTAACGGCTGAAATTGTATTTTGTAGTTATCTAGGAGCACTCACGGAGATATTTATATCTCACGTTTTGTTATTTTTACTTCGTTCCCTAGGTCCTAGTTGCAGGTTCCCGTGGACTACCATCGGCATTTCGCATCGGCATCGCATCCGCTTATCGCATCTGTTTATTACTTCTTCTTATGTATTAGACTCTGATCTTATTCTGTTCATGTTGGATTTGTATTATTTATATTTTTGTCTATCACGCTTAGTGGCTCTGTCATTTCCACCTACTTCATATATTGTTTCTTAATTATTCAGCATGACTCGTTGATTTATTGTGGTGCTTATTTTATCTACTTTTCGTTCATATCTTATTTACTATTCGTCCCATTATTGTTTACTTGTTTATTTGATTATTACCCCTTTCGGAGGAGGATTCTGTCGGTTGCCCCGAGGGGTTCTGGTGGAATCTTCCTCAGGCGGGGCCTCTCCGGGGAATCCGGAGGGATTCTTGGGGCGGGTCCTGTCAGCTGCCGCATGTGTGTCACGTGCGTGCCCTTCCAGATCCTTCTGAACTTTTAAAATTGATAAAGGCAGGGGCAAAATGGTCATTTTGCCCTTCCACAGCAATTTACCAAAATACCCTTTATGTTATTTCAGCCATAACTTCTCGGTCTTAACTCGGAATTGAACGTACTACTAGTCTACGAACTCGTATCGACTAGCTCTACGCAACGGTACCACGGTCGAAACCATAGCATGCTCACACAAAAAGTCAACTCCGAGCCCTTCCTTGGTCAAACTTGGTCAACTCGGTCAACTTTGAGAAATTTTCAATATTTTCCCTGGGACGGGGTGTTACAGCATAAACCATCACTCAAGTATAAATAATCTCCCTACTTGGCGGCATATCACAACGCCCAAGTAGTCACCAACCATATCCAATGTCAAACCTCCCTACCCGGCGGCATAACCACTGCCCACGTAGTCACCAACCTTGTTAAACCCTACTCGACGGCATAATCATCGCCCAAGTAGTCACCAACATACATATCATGCAATTTATGAATTTACACAAAAGGATCACATTCATAAATATTTACTTTAAATTCATAATTAAAGCATTCTTTTAAACACATGTATAAATATGTATGTATTTATTCCAAAGGAAATAACAGTGTAATATATATATCAATCTATATATATATACTTGTAAAACTTATTTAATCACAAAATATATTTCTTAATAATATAATCTTTGAATATATTTCCAAACCATAAAATATATCTATATATTCATGCATTTACATATATATATATATATATGTGTTCCCACTCACAGAAACACCGCGTTGACGTCTATCCACAGTTGGTTGCTCCTTGTCGCTCGACCAGAGTAGTTTCTTTCTTTAGTAATACAATAAAATAATATTACCCAATATTTCATTACCGTAGTGTAAAGTAAAATCCTCTTTTTATTACCTATTTTCATACTTATGCAATTTTTCTCCTAATAACATAGGATTATTAATTATATTTTTACCCAAATGATTTTTAGAGGTTAATACCAATATTTTTATTCTTAACTTTCATCGCAATTAAATTTCCAACTAAATTTATATCATCATCCACTTAAATTTTCCAATTAAAATTACTAACTCTCAACCAAATATATAATCAACCTTCACAATTCCTTTAAATCACTTAATTATAATCTATTACATTTACTACAATCACAATTCATAATCTATCACCATAATTTCATCAAAACACATTCTGAAAACTCACAAATTTTCCTAAATTTCCATTCTCCAACTCTATACTACAATGCTTATCATTATACAATGCAATTAAGCGTAGAAAACATGATTTACCTTCAATTGGAGCCAAAATTTCGCAATTTCTCCTGAAATTCGAAAATCCCCTTTGTGTCCTTTTTGTCAAATCTCTAACCTATCTCACTAATCTTCAATTCCAACACTTTGGTTTTGTAAAGGAGTGAGAAATGAAGCTTTTGGTACAAATATTCCAGCGAGAGGTGCCTAGAATCTCTAAATTTCCGGTGAGAATGATTTTCGGTCAACACCCCAAAACTCACACCTAGAGTGGTTTCTGGGTAAAACAAACCTCACCATACTGTTTAAAAGGCTCTAAAACATATAGATAACCTATTTCTAAGCTTAATTTGGAAGAGATTGAAGAAATTTGAAGATTTTTCTCTCAAAAGCTTCGCCGGCAACAAAAATGGGAAAAAAACCAGTGCTGCGCGAGGAAGAAGGCTGGAGGCCTTAATTCCAATTTTTGCCCCAAAATTTCAATTGTGCCCTTTTCATCTCTTGACATAATGATTTATTTTCAAGGGCAAAATGGTCATTTGTCATTTTTATTTTATTTTCTCATTTTTATTTTTACTTTCATTTTATTTTGTTTTTCTTCGTATACCAACTCTAATTAAATATACTAATTCTCAAATTTTAATTCTAAATTTTTTTTATTTCCTTTAAATTAAATTTAAAACTAACAATATTTATTTCACTAATAAATATTTTCCTTACATTATTAGTGTTATTAATTCTATTGTTAAACATAATTAACTCTAATTACTTTGCTAATAACTACTTAAGTTTTAGGATGTTACACTAATTCTTCTTTTCTATTAAAATTCATTAGAAGCATAAAATGATAGATTATTAATTACTTGAATTGTAAATGAAAATAATAATGCCCCATTTATTATAAAAAGGTAACAGAATAACTGATTGAGAATAAAGAAGGATCCTAGAAATCATATCCTCCATTAAATTCTTCATCTCCAACAAAAATGATGGTTCAATGGGTCATAAAAAATGTGAAAACTCTTCAACTGACCACAACATGTTACAACCTCCTGAAAAGAGGTTAATTTTATTGATGCTCTTTGGGTTCCACTTAAGATATTATCTATTATGATAATTCTCTCTGTATTTGATTTAAATTAAATTTGAGTATCAGATAATTTGTTATTTGATATAATCAAATGATTAATAAAATAAAGTCAAGATAATAGTGGTTATATTTGTTAAGAATTTATTTTAAATGAGAATATAGTTGGTTTGGGTTTCTATTACTTTAACGTACAAATTTTATAAAGACCTAGTAGAGAGATTCAACTTTATTATTAGAGAATACGTTAAAATCAGAGAGTAAAAATATTAGAGAAAGTATTCATTCTTCAAAATTTTGAGTTTTTTTCCTGAGATATAGTAGAGTTCACACTTTATTGTACTACTTGAGAATAGCCTTGGAAGATTTAGCAAATCCGGTGGTAGATCCTAGTAGTAGATCTGGTGGCAGCTTGTAGATCTTGTAGCAGATTGGGTAACAGCTTACAGATCCAGGTCCATATTGTAGAACTACTAGATTCTTTATACCATGCATCAAATCTAGAAAGTAAGATTATTTTTGTGTGTGACGTATTATGTTTTATCTTTCATAATATGATTCGGTTACATATTAGTCCTGTGGGTTTAATTTTACACTTCAACAATAAATATTTTTTCCTACAATTCGTATCAGAGCTTTTCATAAAATTATATTTTGAATCTAGATTATAAAGCATCCTATGATTTATGTTTATATATGGCACCTAGCAGCTATATATGTTAGATCATGTATGTTATGAATATTATTTATAATTTTTATTCATAATGGATAATTTTGTTGATGAATGATTGTAGCTTTAATCCATTGTTAGATGTTTGTGTTGTATTTTTTGTTGGGTTTGTAACAAGGAGGCTGATCAAATATTTGGTTTCCTCCATGCTTTTTTAATTTATTTACTTTTTTTATTTGTTTTAAAAGTTATGTAAAAATACAAACTTGTGAAATTGTGCAACCCTCACTGTTTGGACAAAAACAACCATGGACTGAGTGGTGGCAGGTCACCATAAACTTTTGAATGCGCCTACATGCGCCACAAGAATCTTTTGCTAGTGGAAATCACTCGCTTGTCTTCTTGAGGTGTGTAAGAGTGCATGCACTGCTGGATCGCTTTGAAATTTTGGCATTAGCTTCCTCTGTGAGTTCTTGACCTGCATGTAGAATTTTATGGCGATCAAATATTTTTATGGAGGTTGGTGATGATTTTGGTCGCAGAGGTCAGTGTTTGACTAGTTTAGGTTTTGGTCTTTTGGGCTTAAACTCTGGATAGTCAGTTTTCATTTGGCCAACTGTTCATGGACTTGCAAGTCCATAAGAGAGGAAGAAATATGACCAACGTGATGGATTGGGCCAGATTTTTTATTCTTTTAGGCTTGTAATCTAACTTTATTTTTTCATTTATGTACCATGGATTAGGGTTGGTTATTTATTTAATTTTTTATGCATGCTTTAATTATATGCTATTAATATTTGTTTATGCGATGACATGTAATATAAACTAGGTGGTGCCATATTAATTTGCATCAATTACATGTGCATAATAATTATTATGATTTTGTATCTAGACAAATAATTATTATTGTCTTCAAATAATAATTTGGAAAATAAAAATCACAATATGTTTTTAAAAACATTGAATGGATGAAAGTTTTTATTAAATATTTTTTATAAAAAGAAAAAACAACTATGGGCTCCATTGTGGGTTCAATAATAAAATGATCATGTGATGCCCCAATTGATAAAAATGGTCTGATTTTATTGGATTGAACCTTAATAATTCTTAAAATTTTAATAAGATTATTTGACCCAACTTCGACAATTCTTGGATATTAAAGATAATTTTGAAAACTAAACAATGGTTTTAACATTCAATCAAATTATTACTCTTCCAAAGAAGCTATGCTAATTTTATCAACAACCCAAAGTTATTTAAAAACAAAGGTTTGATAGTCTAATTAGACAGAATCAATTGAGTGGAATTTAAAAGTGTTGTCTGGGAAGGTCCTGTCTAAGGAGGTTAAAACTTAATTCATTCATTTGTGACACTCTAACTTTTTCTAGGAATTGACCTAATATGACATTTTTTTATTCCATGTTCAAATTTAGTTTATTGCAAATGTCCTGCCCAACATAAGTGTTTATATTGGAAGCTAAATTATTATTTTTCTAATAAGCATAAATTATTTTTTGGAATTAATTAAAAGTATGTTTATTGAGTTTAATTTCTTAATATAAATGTGCAATGTTTTCCAAAAAAATTGCGGCTTTTAACCCTCTAACTGTTATTTTGAGCTAAAAATACATGGATGTAAATAATTATAGCAACTAAACACTAATATGTTTATTGTGGTAGAAAATGAGATAATTAAATATGTCCTTGCCACCCCTCAAGTGAAGTAGGATTATTCCAACTGGCAAGAGGCGGATAATACAGTTTGCTGCTATATCTAGGCTAGTATTGATAAACACTTGATGTCTCATATCTAGAATCTCGAGAATGGAGCAACAATGCTGTAGGCTCTTGATGGGATGTTTGTTGAATCAAATCTCTTTTCAGGCTCTAGTGAGCACACAAATGACTGGAAGAAATGTGGGGATCATTGTCTGAAAATGATGGCAAACCTCAGTAAAGTCAAGATTATGAGGATCAAGCTGGATCAAAAGTCCAAAATTGGTTTGATCATAAACTGTTTAACTGAGGGCTTCAATTAGTTCAAAGTGAACTACAACATGAACAAGCTGAATTTGACTCCTATAGAGCTGTTGCATGAGCTTCAAAGTGCTAAAAAGTCTCTTTCAAAATCCGACAGTGTTCATTTTACTCATGGTTCTTTTAAGACCAAAGGGAGACCTCAAGTTAGTAACAAGAGAAAGAGTAAGAAGAATAAGAAGAAGAAAGCAGTGGTACCAGTTATCAAGACTGATGAAACAAAGAAGCCTAAAGAAACACTTCAAGTGTAGAGAAAAAGGTCACTAGAAGCATTATTGCGTTAAGGTAGCAAATAAGCCAGGTATGGGTGATTTAAATTATATTGAAAATTGTATAGTGGAGAATCATAAAGATAAATGGATCATTGATTCATGAACCACTAATCATATATGTTACTCTCTGTACTGGTTCAGACAAAGTAGTTTGTTGGGAGAACGACAAAGAAGTTTGAGGCTTGAAAATGGAGAATATGTCTCTGTTAAAGCAATACAATAGGTTTACTTATTTTTTAGTAAGAGGACTTTGATTTTGTACGACTGTTTATTTGTTCCAGACTTTAAGAGGAATTTGATTTCTATTAGTTATTTATTTGAACAAGGTTTGACAGTATAGTTTAATTCCTCAGTTTTAATGAGAGGTTCAACTTCAATTATTTGTTTTGGTGAATGAATGGTCTTTATTTTTTAAGTCTTATGTTCTATGATGTTAATAATTTTGAAACCATTGATGATTAGCATATACATGTTGCCAAGAAAAGGAAACTTTCAAATGAAACTTGCCTTTGGCATTTACAATTAGGTCATATTGATCCTAATAGGATACACTGTTTGGTTAAAAGTGAGATTTTAAAATCTCTAGTCTTTCAACCTATAGTATGTGAATCCTATTTAAAAGGAAAAATGACCAAAAGGTCCTTTAAAACCAAGGGATATCTTGCAACCCAATGACTGGAATTGGTGCACATTGATGTACGTGGACCAATAAATGTTCAAGCCATAAAAGGGTATAAATATTTTGTAACCTTCATAGATGATTTTTCAAGATATGGATATGTTTATCTAATGCACCAAAAGTCTAAAACTTTCTAGAAATTTTGAGAGTATAAGACTGAGGCAGAAAAGCAATTAGGATTCGATATCAAAGAACTTCAGTTTGATCGAGGTGGTGAATACCTATCTAGAGATTTTAAGTTTTACTTGACTTAATAGGAAATAATTTCTCAACTGTCAGCCCCTGGAATACTCCGACAAAATGAAGTTGCAAAAAGAAGAAATAGAACTTTTCAAGATATTGTGAGATCTATGCTCAATTACTTATCTCTACCTATATCATTTTGGAGATATGCCTTAGAAACAGTAATGTATCATCTAAACTTAGTAGCTTCTAAATTTGTTTCTAAGACACCTACAAAATTATGGAAATGGCGTAAGTCCAATTTGAGCCATATTTGGATTTGGGGTGCTCCTTCACATGTCTTAAGAAAGGAACCCAATAAGTTGAAATCCTGTACATAAATGTGTTTGTTTATTGGTTACCATAAAGGAACAAGAGCTTGAGTTTTTTATAGTTCTTCATATAAGAAAGTATTCGTGAGTACATATGCAAGTTTTTTAGAGGAAGACTATATAACTCCAGCAAAATTAAAATTATTCTTTAGGAGCTTATGTCAACTCAAGAACAAGCTTCACAACAGTTTTTCCCTATTGCTCTACTATTGCTTGTTAAAACAGAGAAAAATATAATCGAAGGTGAACAAGCATAAGTAAAATGACAGGACCCGCCCCGGAAATCCTTCTAGATTAACCGGAGAGGCCCTGCCTGAGGAAGATTCCACCAGAACCCTACAGAGCAGCCGACAGAATCCTCCTCCGAAAAGGAGTTCAATAAACAATAAAATAATAAATAGGACAAAAAAAGTTGATAAGATATGCATTGCAACAAACAACTAGCCGTACTGAAATAAATAACATAACAGATTAGGGAGAATGTGAGAATGACAGAATCACTAAGTGAGATAACAAAATATAAATAATACAAATCCAACAATAAACAGAATAAAGAGAACATGATTTAATACATAAGAAGAAGTAGTAGCGGAAGTCGAGTGCGAATGCGATGCTGACGGTAGCTCACGAGGACCTGCAGCTATGACCTAGGGAACGAAGTTAAAAACACAAAATGTGAGATATAAAATCTCAGTGAGTGCTCCTAGATAACTACAAAATACAAGTTCAACAGTTTAAATTCTTTACACTCAAACCTCACGTCACTCAGTTGAAAGGTTCCCCGTTTTGAAAATCATTTCGCAAAACCCTTGGTTTAATCTCCAAAATCATTAAATCATTATAAAACAGTTTGTGGGGCGAAAATGTAATTTTAAACGATCATTGAAAACACGAATCAATCACTAAAACCATAAATATAATCTCAACAAGAAACATTAAATTTATTCATAAATCATGTTTGATTAAAATGGCAAATAGAACATTTGTTAAATCCAACACCGATCTAAAACCAAACACCATGGGCTCCAACCCATAAATTCAAAACCATCAATTTAAAATCAGCAATCAACAAATATAAAACCCAACCAGTACCACAACATAGTATCGTGCCATGTGACCCTCAGCATCCTGATGGCGTCACAAACGGAGGGAGGGGGGTAAACTCATCACAACAAACCGGCGTCCCAAATCCATCATAGCAAGATCCTCATCATCTCTCTCCCGACACGTGTCTGCAGCAGAGGATGGCATAATACATATAGCGCACATAATAATCCATACATCTCAATCAACATCTCGATACCGTGTGGTACTCCTCAAAATCATTTCTAAAATCCTCCATCATCGAATATCAACAATTTTTCAAATCCTTTTACTTTTAAACAATTTTCCAAAATCTTCTCTTTTCAAAATTTTTTCGAAAACAATCAAATATTTCGCATATCAGAAAATTGCCCCAAAATTCTTAAATTCCACAAAAGCCATAATTTTTCTTTAAATCACCAATTTCCACAAAATTGTAAAATATCTAAAATATCAAAATCACCGATAACCATTTAAAACACAAATGCACATTTAGTCTTAAATCATCAATAATTTAAATCAGAATATAATATATTTAATAGCATAATTTAAATGCGCAAGAAATTTCAATCAAAACAAATCATATGCGATAAAATCATAATAATATATAATCCCAAAATGATTTAGAAAATAAATGCACTCACAGGTCTGAAGCGTGCTCCTGCTGGATCTCCAGTCCAGCCCTCGAACATGCACGAACACCTAAAAATAATTAACCGAAAAATTCTTTTAATTACCGAAAAACTAACCAAAGGCTCAGAGGAGTCCTCTAAGTATCCAACTACAAAATTAAAATACTAAATACCAAAATTGCCCTTCAATTTCAGTAATTACCAAAATGCCCTTAACGGGAAAATCCCCAAAATTTGAATTATTCCGTCTCAAGTCCGATTTCAACAAACTTTATACCGAAACAAAATTGAAGATGCAAGGAACGAGAATCTACCTTCAATTTCAAGATTCGTCGCAGCAATTGATCGGAATCGGTCCCAGAAGATCGGACCTTGGCCAGGATTGTGCGTTTTCGAATCCGACCAAAATTAAATCAAATTGAAGGTACAGCAAGCTTGCCCACAACCCTAGGAACGCGTTGGAATAGGTGGTGAGCACCCACTCGCTGCCGGTGGCTCCGCCGGAGGGGAGGAAGATCCGACCAAAGGTTGAGTCCGTTGAGGTGGTTAACGGTGGAGAAAATGGGAGGAACAACCTGGGTTAGCTTCACCGGCATGAGGAGAAGCTTCCTGGATAGGCGGTGCACCACCACTCGCCGGCGGTGGGGCAAAACGGCGTCGTCGCGTGAGGAAGGCTCGCAGCGGGTTAGGGCAGCGCGTGCGGCGCGTGTGGCGGTCGTCAGAGCTCGGGAAATTGCAGATCAGGTCGTCGGCGCAGTCTGAACATCGTGGTGGTGGCTGTGTCGTGCCACTCGCCGGCGATCGGAGTAGATCTAGGTGGAAAGGTGGCAGTCGCGGGTGGTTTTTCTGAGACTTCGCGGCCTTTTTTCGACGTGATACGGCAGTCTCTGGGGTCAATCTTGGTACCAAAATGTAGATCGTCGCACCAGCTTTCCAACGGTACCAAGCACGCTCCCTAACTCCACCGGAACAGTAAGATCTAGCCGGCCAAAGGTGGTGTCGCAACAGTGCACGGGCTGCACGAGCTCTCGATTTTGCTGCAATTTCCAGCGATCTGGGTCGTTTCACGGCGAACCACCAGTACAGGGAGGAAGAGGAGGTCGCCGGCTTCGATCTAGGGGTGGTGATCGGCCAACTCCGGCCACGGTGCGGCGGCTACCAGCGTGCGAAAATGGCTCGACGAAAGGGGTGGAAGGCGTCGGGTGGGGGGGTGTGCATGGGTATTCCAAATTCTTAAAGATGGAGACAGGGGCATTTTCGTCTTTTCTCACACTTAAATATCAGTTTTTGCCAAATTACCAAAAAGCCCCTCACACTAAAACGACCATAACTTCCTTGTCTTAACTCCGAATCAAACGTACTACTAGTCTACGGACTCGTATCGACAAACTCTATTCAACGGTTCCAAAATCAAAACCGAAACTCAACCACACAAAAGGTCAACTCTGAGCCCACTCAAGGTCAAACCTGTCAAACTTGAAATTTTATTATTTTTCTCAAAACGGGATGTTACAAGAACCAATGGAACAACAAGAACCAGTACATGTGGAACATACACCGGTACAACCTCCAGCACAAAACAATGAACATGATCCTCCAGTAAAATGTACAACCACCACCAATGCACCTTCATTGTAGTGAGAGAGGAAGGGAAAAGCGAGCAAGATATGTCTTGCTAGGCGAATCTTACCAAGTCATCATTGATAGGGGCGATGATTGTTGTGGTGTAAATTGATAACTCACAAGTGCACGAATCAACAAGTAATGAAGTTGTATTCTTAGAGAATTCTGATATCGATCCCATAGGAAATAATGTCTCTAATTCTGAAAATAAATCAATTGTCAACTAAATTAATAAAAGTAAAAGGAGAATTGTTTGAGTAGCAAACCAATAAATTCAACATTTGATGAAAGAAGGATTATGACTTCACCACTATTATAATGCATGAAAGATTCATAGGTTAACCCCCCTTGGACCACAATTGACTAGAAGTTGATTTCTCAATGCATTCTAATCTAGCAAGCACAAGGTATTTAATTATATGTCTAATCTAAATATCAAAATTTAATCCCTAAGACATGTAAACCCAATAAGCTCTTGTCAAGGTTATCACTAAAGCATGCAATATTTCAATAAACATGTATTTCATTGCCCATCCATATTATACCCCTTATTTCTAAGCCAATATAATACTAAATCTATCCACCTTTTCATGGAAGCATTAAGAACTACAATGAAATATTAACCATGAATATGAATCAAACTTATATATGCTTAAAAACTAAATAGTCATAATAGGGCTACATTACAATCCTTATAGAGAGTTAATTACACATGTTCTCAAAAATATCCATCAAATATTTGAGAGAAAACATAGGTTAAATAACAAAGAAACGAATTCAAAGGGTGATGGCTGCTGAATTTGATTTCCAGTCCTTATCCTCTTTACTTCTCTAAACTATGCCTCAAGATGAAAGGTTGAAGTCTTCCACAAGCTGGCTGAATTTCTCCCTTGATCTCAACTTGGTTTAGCACAATATCTCTAAGTAAAAACCCTTGAAAAACTGAAATAAAACCTAGAACCTAACTTTGTTACAGTGAGAAAGAAGAAAAGACTTACAGCCATGAGGGCTAAATGGTGGTGAATTGTGATGTATTAGTCGTGTGGGCTGGTGTGGTGGTCTTAATTATGTTCAAGGCACATCGTATTTATAGGAGGGGTTTTAACCTAGGAAAAACCTTAGAGTCATTCTATAACCTTAGATATTATTCCAATTTAATAGGATATAATACATATTTATAATCACAACCCCTATATTTCCTCAATATGGTCGGCCATCTAAAGTTGATAAGGTCATTTGGTGTCTCTCAATCACACTTAGATAAGGAAACATCTCATATCGCCTTAGAAATCCAATTTAACACTAATTCTAATTCCTTTTCGTAACTATTATTTCAATTAATATAATTAGAATAATCTGACCTCCCAGGTGGCATATGATTTGGCACTAATTGTACACTTGGCTGGAGTGTGATGATGTGGCAGTCCATGCATAGGTGTCATCTTAATAAGCAAAAATACTTTCCTTTTATATCTTCAGTGTCCATCAGCATATTTGAAGAACAATTTGGATGACCAAATAAACTCTGAATCCACTTATTCTAGTTGAAAATGTTAGGTATATGTCTTAGCTTTCCAAGCATATCTTGATTGCACAATTTGGACATCATAAATACACTCAAATTCTAATTTTCTCAAGAGAGTGTAAGTCTGCCGCAACTGTTGAAAATATTGATCTTGTAAATCAAACTGGTACTAATTGGCCAATCCAAATGCAATGAAACTTCACAAAATTGAAGCCTAGTGAATCAGGAATCATTTTAAATTAGAATCGCACAAAACTTCAAAGTGTAGCTCCATATATGATTTTCTCAGTAAAGATTGCACATAAATACAGTAATTCCAGCTTTTGCCTTTCTTTCAATAAAAATAGAAAAATATAATATTTCGATACTTTTCATTAACAATTAATTCTAAACTAGCTAAAATCCAATATAAAAAGTGGCAGAAAAACAGTAATATTTTATGCCTTTCAATGATCCCATAAATTATAATAAGGCATTGGAAGATGTAGATGCACATGAGTGGTAGTAAGCCATAGACAGTGAGATGGAATCTATGAAATCCAACTTTTTATGTTCTCTTGTAAAGGCACCCAAAGAGGTAAAACCCATAGGGCACAAGTGGATCTACAAGAGAAAAAGAATATTAGATGGGAAGTTGATAAGCATAAAATGTTAATGTTTTTATGCCACTTTTATATTGAATTTTAGCTAGTTTATAATTAATTGTTAATGAAAATTACTCAATTACAGTATTTTTCTATTTTCAGTAAAAGAAAGACTAAAGCTGAAATTACTGAATTTATGCGCAACCTTTACTGAGAAAATCATATATGGAGCTAAACTTTGAGGTTTTGTGCAATTCCAGTTGTAAATGATTCCTGATTCACTAGGATTAAATTTTGTAAAGTTTCAAGGCAATTCGTTTGTCGAATAAGTGCCATTTTGATTTACAAAATCAATATTTCCAACAGTTGCTGTAAATTTACACCATCTCGGGGAAATTAGAATTTGAGTGTCTTCCCGATGTCAAAATTGTGAAGACAATATATGCCTGGAAAGGTAAGACATATACCTGAGTTTTACAACAAGAATTAATAAATTTGGAGTCCATTTTTTCACTTAAAAGGTACTTGGAATCTGTCTGGCGGTCATTGGAGATATAAAAGGAAAGTATTTTGGCTTAGTAGGATGATATTGATGATTGGACTGCCATGTCATCACACTCCAGCCATGTGTACCAAATTTTCCACATCATATGCCACATGGGAGGTTAGATTATTCTAATTATACTAATTGGAATAATATTTAGAATAAAAGGAATTAGAGTTAAATACAAATTTGATTCCTAAGGAGATAAGGAATGTTTCCTTAAACCTACTGTGAACATGAGACACAAACTACACTTGTACCCTTGAGGTGGTTGGCCATGCTAGGGAATTATGGGAGTTTGAGATCATGTATACATATTATCTCTTATATTCTCTAGGTTTCATAAGGACTTTAGGGTTAAACCTCTCATAAACTTTTCCTATATATACATTGCTACCTTAAGAGTAAAAATAATTCTTTCACACACACAATTCACCCCCAGCACTCACGACTGCCGCCTTCACTCCCTCTCTCACAGTTGCAGCTCTCTTTTTTTCCCTTTCTCCCGATTCTCATGGGAACAACAGTTTTTCTTAGGTTTTATGTTCAATTCTTAAGAGTTTTTACGTAGAAAAGTTGTGACACACGAAGCAAAGTTCAAGGAGAATTCGGCTAGCCTTGGAGGAGTCAACCTTGTGACCTTTGATCATAGTTTGGAGAAGCCAAGAGGAAAAGAGTGAAGAACAAATTTCAGCAGCCATCAACTTTGGATTTGTTTCTTTACTCTTAATCTCTTTCTTATTTATTCTATGTTGTCTTTTAATTATTTGATAGATAATTTTAAGATCATGTGTAGCTAATTTTCTATGAGGATTAAGATCTTGTCTTTTAATTTTCTAATGTTTTATGTGACTTAGGAGTTTCAATTTAATGCCTTATTCTTGTTTCAGAAAGCTTGGACTTGGAAAGGTAAAGCCCACCTCAATTTCTTTACAAATTATGGACCGTACCATCAAAAAGCCAAAGGGAGTACTTGAGGATGTAATTGTCAAAGTCGATAAGTTTTACTTCCCCATGGATTTTGTGGTATTAGATATGGATGAGGATGATGATGTACCTTTGATATTTGGTAGACCTTTCTTAGCTACAAGTCATGATTTAATTGATGTACAAGAAGGTAAGCTTACCTTTAAGGTTGGAAACAAGAAGGTCACCTTTAATATTTACAAACCCACTCCTTATCCAAACGATGAAAGGTGCTATGAGACTGAGCTTTTGGAGTCCAGATTGTTAGAGAAAAAAGAAAAAAATAAAATAAAGGGTCACATGGGTCATCATTTATTAAGAGTTACTTTGGAGGTGGAAGCAACCAACAAATTTACCTTAGTTGAGCTCCACAAGAAAGTCAAGCTAAAGACTTGAAACAAGCGCTTTTAGGGAAGCAACCCAAAGTTTAAAGGTATTTTTAGTTTTATTTATTAATTTCTTTTTAGGTGTTTTTGTTTTGTGTTTCTAGGTGTCAAAGAAGAGAAAATCAAAGTAGAAGCATAAAGAGAGTGATCGGTCAAGGGAGCTTCATAACCCTAAACTTTGCAATTTCATTGCATTTCATCAAATGGGGGAGCTTTCTTAACCTTTACTTTTTATTATGTTTATTTTCTTTGTTTTGAACATCGAGGACTATGTTCATATTAATTTGGGGGTGGTTCTCTCTGTTTGAAGTTTTTCTTGTTTAGTTTTTAGTTTAGTATTTAAAAAACTGTTTTTCTTGCTGAATTTTTTATTTTTAATGTTTTTCAGCATATTTTGATGAGCCTATGATAAATTGATTCTTAGGTAGTGGAATTGGTTTTATGTATTCTCTAATGCCATAAGTTCACATGTTATTACTTTCAAAATTATTTTGAGCATTTTATTAAATATGCATGATTTTGATTGTATTTTGGAGAAGGTTTGCATTAATTTAGAGTGATTATTTTTTGTGAACTCTAGAACTTGCATAATTATTGCTTGAGGCGAAATCCTAGAGAGATGCATTACTTTGAATATGATTTAGGCCATTTTTGTTTGAGATTGAGCCTTTCTAGCCTACCTTTGAAATATCTATCCATTAGTACCTTACTTGAGCCATTTTTAGGATGCATAATTGACTGCATATTAAAGCCTTTTTATTCTTTAAGCCACATTGACTTACCTCTTATGCATAAATATATTTTTCCTACCTTATACAAATTTATCAAAGAGAGCTTATGTAAAATTGATATATGCTTATAAATTTGTATTTTGTGGAGTGAAGTAGAAGATAATTTAGAGATGGATGATGTTGGTGAAAACATGGCTATTATATATCTTGGACTTTCAAAAAGAAGTTTGAGCAAGGTATGAAAATGTTCAATTAGGGGGTTAGAAGGAAAAAGTTGAAAAAGAAAAGAAAAAAAAAATGAAAAATAAAAGAAAAATGTGAAAAAGGAGTTGAAAAATAAATAATAAATAAAAAGAAAGATAGTTCTTTTGTGAAGTTTGAAGGAAGGGAAGAAGAAAAGTGTATTTGAAAGGAGAAAACAAAAAGTTTTATAAGCACATTATTCATAAGTTTTCTTTTTTTGAATTTTTATTTTCCTATCATTTTCTTTCTTCTAACCTATGACCATTTAGCCTTTACATTACAAGCTTAGAAAGTCCTAATGATTCAAGGTAATGCATTGATCTACATTATTGGAGAGATATTTAATTATGTTGAGCATATGGTAGTTCATATATTTATTTTCAAACTCTATTTAATGTAGATTTATTCAAGTGCATGACATTGAGTGTATCATTTGATTTTCACACACACACTTAAACTAATGATTATGTTTAATAGAAGATAACGTGTTGAGATGCATGATCACTTGGAATTTACTTTTGAATTAATATGATTATGCAATTTTTGAGGCAACCTCATCAATGTATTTGGTTTTACAGGAGTAGTGTTTTTAGTTTTTTCTTTGCTAGGGACTAGCAAAAGTTCAATTTGAGAGTATTTGATAGGCATAAACTGTTAATTTTTTTATTCCACTTTTTATATTGAATTTTAGCTAGTTTATAATTAATTCTTAATGAAAAGTACTCAATTACAGTATTTTCATATTTTCAGTAAAAGAAAGACTAAAGCTGAAATTACTGTATTTCTAAGCAACTTTTACTGAGAAAATCATATATGGATCTAAACTTTGAGGTTTTTTGTGATTCCAGTTGAAAATGATTCCTGATTCACTTGGCTTCAATTTTGTAAAGTTTCATTGAAATTGGTTCAGCCAATCAGTGCCAGTTTAATTTACAAAATCCATATTTCCAACAGTTACTGTAGATTTACACCATGTTGGGGAAATTATAATTTGAGTGTCTTCCCAAAGTCCAATTTGTTCAAAACATATATGCCTGGAAAGATAAGTGATGCGTGTCTTAAACACCAGAATTAATTACTGAATTTAAACACTACCGTAGTAGCAGCAAGTTCAAGTCGATTCCACAGAGACTGATGATCAAACTATTTCTATTCCAATTAAAGTAAAATTAAAAAGACAAAAGGGGGATTTTATGTTGGGAAGTTCAATTATTAAAGAAAACAATTTAATAAATATTGAATTCCTAATTAGCAAAAACCCAATCCACAAATAATTATAACGGATCCAAATTATAATCAAAGAGAATTGAATGATAAACAAATAAATTGGAAGAACACAAATTGAATAATTATAATTTGAATTAAAACTTATAAATCAAGTCTCACACCTTATACTTTAGTAATGAATAATACTCCTACCCAAGAGAGAGATTTAGCTACTCATAATTGTTAGAAATCTCAATTTTTTGTTGTTTTTCCTCTAAAAATGGCTATCCTATTACAAGATAACTTAAACCTATTTAAACTAAAAACCTAGGGCTAAAAAGTCACAAAAACGAGCCTAAACGCTCAAATTAGCGCCCATCCAGGCTCCTGGGCATTGCACCTGGGCTGCACTGCTTTGCTGCCAACGTCCAGTTAATTACGGTTTTGCCACTGCTT
>QANX01006998.1:0-21952 GCA_003254975.1 Ochetophila trinervis | reverse complement strand
ACAAAATTCACCATCACACATCCCAAATGCTCAATTAGACTTAGGATAGGAAAAAGTAGTCAAAAATCAAGTCCAAGGCTTGTAATGTAGGCTAAAGATCAAAGAAAAAGATCATAAAAGCTCAAAGGTGTTAAACAATGATAAACATAAAGGTTGGCTTTTTTAGGCTAAGTGGCTAAAATAAAATAAAATGCCTTCATCATTTTAATGCAAAAATGTAGCAATGTGATCTCAATAAGCATGTCAAAGCAAGTTCTAAAGATACAAATTCATACATGAATATCATTCACAAAAATGATTAAAAGAAGTGATTAATTCAACTTCAAGGCTCAAAAGCTCACTTAAGTTTTAATTTACCGAGACTAGCTTTCATTTAACCCAATTCAAATGGTTGCTAAAACAGACTTTAAATTGCTAAATTCACTTAGCTAAACATGCTATTTACTTCATTTTATCTAAGTCTCCATCTATAATAATAATACTTTCATGACTCAAAATAATGAGAAACATCAAAAATTAAACAAAGCAGCGAAGTATATGTTCACTAATCTCAATCTCAGTCCAGAAACACAAATAAAAAGTAAACTAAAAAGCAAAACAAAATACGAATAAAACAAAATAACTAACCTAACTAAATAACCATAAATTACCCCCCCACACTTAAATCACATTGTCCCCAATGTGCATAAAATGAATAAAATATATGAAGAGAAAAGTAATACTCCCCTGAAGAAGCGAAGTCCACATTATGCACAGGGACAAGCCAATCTACTAGTGTGATAAGGTTGTTTTTTTTTTTTTTTTTTTTCACGCAGCCACAGGCAGAGCCTTCCAGGCGCCTTCCCAGGCCCCAGCCCAGGCGCCTGGTGCTGCGATTTCACTGTTAATATTTTTTTTTTTAAGAAATCTTTGTATTCCTCAAGTAATGGACTCCCCATCAAATATTGTGAATGTCTTCACTTCTCCATCGAATTCTAAGGTTAGTGCTCCTTCATGAACATCAATTTTTGCTCGAGCAGTCTTCAAAAATGGTCTGCCTAAAATGATTGGTGTTGGATTTAAAGATGCATCATCCGCCATGTCCAAAACATAGAAATCCGCTGGAAAAACCATCCCATTAACCTGCACCAAAACATCTTCAACTACCCCTATCGGGTAGGCATTAGACCTATCTGCTAACTGTATGATAACTCTTGTATCTTTTAGAGAGCCCAATTGTAAAGAATCATACATTGATTTAGGCATCACATTAATGGAAGCTCCTAAATCTAGCATGGCACGTTCTATTTTAGAATTTCCAATCACACATGGTATAGTAAACGTACCTGGATCTTTACATTTTTGGGGTAGCTTTCTCTGCAAAATTGCTGAGACATTTTCACCTACCTTGATCTTTTCATCTCCTCTTAGCTTTCTTTTGTTGGTGCATAGCTCTTTTAAAAATTTAGCATACCGAGGGATTGACGAATTGCAGCAATTAGTGGAATATTAACTTCCACCTTCCTAAAAGTGTCCAATATCTCTTGTTCTTGCTCATCTTTTTTACCCTTGTTCAATCAGCTAGGAAAGGGAGCAGCAATGTAATTGTTAGAAGAAATATTAAGAGATTTAGAGTTTACCGTAGGTAATGCTTCAACTTTAATTTCTTCTTCCACTTGATGCTTCTTTTTAGTGTCTAGATTGTCTTTCTTGGCATTGTCCACTTCTTTTCCACTCCTTAAGGTAATGGCTTTAACTTCTTCTCGTGGATTAATTGGTTGTGATGGCAATTGTCCAGATTGACTAGCTTGAAGCTTGCCCACAACAGTTGCTATTTGGCTCATTTGATTCTCCAACTGCTTAAATCTCTTTGCTGTATCCTGTTGCCATTGTTGAGTGTTAGTGGCTAAAGCTTTCACTATATACTCCAATGACATACCTGATTTAGGAGGTTCTGCAGGTGGTGGTCTTTATTGGTATGGTTGTGGGTAGTGATTTTGGCCTGGGTTATTTCCATAACTCAAATTAGGATGATCCTTCCATCCAGGATTGTAAGTGTTAGAAAAAGGATCATATTTGTGTTGTGGATATCCCAGAAATCCACCAACTGCATTTACTTGCTGAATGGACTCATCTTCTTGTAGAGTTGGGCATGAATTTGTAGCATGACCCCCAACAAAGCAAATTCCACAAACCTTAGCAGCTTGAGCATTCCCTACAGTCAAATGTCGAACTAAAGAGGTTAAGTTAGAAATCTGGTGCTCAAGGTTGGATGTATTTACCTCATAAATTTTTTTAGCTTGAGGGTTTGGATCGAGAGCCAAACTGCTGTGAATTAGCAGCCATAGTAGAGATGAGATGTCTGACTTCTTCTGGAGTCCTTTCAACTAAAGCACCTCCACTTGCTGCATCCACCATGCTCCTTTCCATGGGTAACATGCCTTCATAAAAATATAGGATAAGGAATTGCTCGCTAATCTGATGGTGAGGGCAACTAGCACACAATTGTTTAAATCGCTCCCAAAACTCATATAGCGATTCACCATCATGTTGTCAGATGCCACAAATCTCTTTCCTTATATTGGCAGCTCTTGAAGAAGGAAAATACTTCTCTAAAAATAACCGCTTCATCTCATTCCAAGAATTGATGGAACCGGAAGGAAGGTAGTATAGCCAATCTTTAGCTGCATCTTTAAGTGAGAAGGGAAAAGCTCGCAACTTAATTTGTTCTTCAGTTACACCATGCGGCTTCATCCCTGAACACACTACATGAAACTCCTTCAAATGTTTATGAGGATCTTCACCTACAAGACCAAAGAAAGTTTGGAGTAAGTGTATTAATCCAGACTTTAATTCAAATGAAGCTTGCACTTCAGGAAATTCAATGCAAAGAGGCTGAGAATTTAAATTTGGAGCAGCCAACTCCTTTAAAGTTTGAGGTCTGTTGTTGTTAGCAGGGGCTGCCATCTCCTCAAATTCAGAATCACTGTCTAAGCTCAGATCTCCTTCTTTTGATAGTCTAGTCATGCACCTGAAACAACAAAATCTCAAAGCAAACTAACGCTAAAATTAAAATCGAAAGAAATTGACACACAGTCCCCGGCAACGGCGCCAAAATTTGATGCGTGTCGTAAACACCAAAATTAATTACTGAATTCAAACACTACCGTAGTAGCGGTAAGTTCAGGTCGATTCCACAGAGACTGATAATCAAACTCAATCTATTCCAATTAAAGTAAAATTAAAAAGACAAAAGGGGGATTTTATGTTGGAAAGTTCAATTATTAAAGAAAACAATTTAATAAATACCGAAAATAACAATAGGAGAAAACCTTGGGTCAGAGTATCTTCAATTGCTAAAGAACAGGTGATCACAGACAAAAATATATCCAAAAATAATCATTCAATGTTGGATTGAATAAAATAGCACGGCCAATTTTATTCTAACTCTCACAATTAATTAATTCAGATACGATCGTAAATTAATCCTAATTCTGAAATATCTAAACCAACGTGATCTAAATTAAATCAGAACAGCATTAAGAACAATAGCAACCAACAATAAACAAGTCCTACAAACGTTGTAAAACTTTAATCTATTATGCATTCTCCTAAGAAATTAACAAAAGCTTAGCATGCAATTATTAAAATCAAAGTGCTACTAAACATAGAACATTCAATACGATTGAATTCCTAATTAGCAAATACCCAATCCACAAATAATTATAACGGATCCAAATTATAATCAAAGAGAATTGAATGATAAACAAATAAATTGGAAGAACACAAATTGAATAATTATAATTTGAATTAAAACTTATAAATCAAGTCTCACACCTTATACTTTAGTAATGACTAATACTCCTACCCAAGAGAGAGATTTAGCTACTCATAATTGTTAGAAATCTCAATTCTTTGTTGTTTTTCCTCTAAAAATGGCTATCCTATTACAAGATAACTTAAACCTATTTAAACTAAAAACCTAGGGCTAAAAAGTCACAAAAACGAGCCTAAACGCTCAAATTCGCGCCTATCCAGGCGCCTGGCCAAGCGCCTGGGCATTGCACTTGGGCAGCACTGCTTTGCTGCCAACGTCCAGTTAATTACGGTTTTGCCACTGCTTCTTTAGTTTTTCTGTTTAATTACGATTTTGCCACTGTTTCTTCATTTTTCATCCCTTTAAGCTCAAATCCACCTAAAACATAGAAAAATATAAATTAATCCATTTGAAGTGAATAAAATATGCTCAAATCAAGTATTAAGGTATATAAAATATATATAAATTGCATCTCATCAATAAGACATAGACCTGAGTTTTACAACCAGAATTAATGAATTCAGAGTACATTTTCTCACTTAAAAGGTACTTGGAATCTGTCTGGCGGTCATTGGAGATATAAAAGGAAAGTATTTTCTCTTACTAGGATGATATTGATGATTGGACGGCCATGTCATCACACTCCAACCATGTGTACCAAATTGTCCACATCATATGCCACATGGGAGGTCAAATTATTCTACTTATACTAATTGGAATAATATTTATAATAAAAGGAATTAGAGTTAAATACAAATTTGATTCCTAAGGAGATAAGGACTATTTCCTTAAATCTAGTGTGAACATGAGACAAAAAATACACTTGTACCCTTGAGGTGGCCGGCCATGCTAGGGAATTATGAGAGTTTGAGATCATGTATACATATTATCTCCTATATTCTCTACGTTTTAGAAAGACTTTAGGGTTAAACCTCTCCTAAACTTTTCCTATAAATACATTGCTACCTTGAGAGTAAAAATAATTCTTTCACACACATAATTCACCACTAGCCCTCACGGCTGCAGCCATCACTCCCTCTCTCACCGCTGCTGCTCTCTCTTTCCCTTTCTCCCTATTCTCATGGCAACAAAAATTTTTCTTAGGTTTTATGTTCAATTTTTAAGAGTTTTTACATAGAAAAGTTGTGATACACAGAGCAAAGTTCAAGGAGAATTCGGCCAGCCTTCGAGGAGTCAACCTTGTGACCTTTGATCATAGTTTGGAGAAGCCAAAAGGAGAAGAGTGAAGAACAAATTTCACCAGCCATCAACTTTGGATTTGATCTCTTTACTTTTAATCTCTTTCTTATTTATTCTATTTTGTCTTTTAATTATTTGGCAGATAATTTTAAGATCATGTGTAGCTAATATTCTATGAGGATTAAGATCTATCTTTTAATTTTCTAATGTTTTATGTGACTTAGGAGTTTCCATAAATTTAATGGAAGTAAGAAATTATACCGTATCTCTCTTCCACTATCATCACACGCAATGTAGACTCAACGACCTATAGAGAGATGGGAACATCAACAACATCAAGCACAAGACAAATATCATATAAATGATGAACAACTTATGAAACACTAAAAAAAACAAAAGATTATATAACTTGTTAAAACATGCACTTGGTGCATAAGGTTTTTCCCTCTTTTTTTTAATCTTTCCCTGCCAATCCGTACAACGACACACATTGAGAACATTAGTGCACCCTTGCATCATCATCATCCGCTACACCCAGTTGCTAATGGCATATTATTTATTTCTATAGGAGGATGCACAGCAGGTGCCAAACAATATTGCTTTTGAGTATTTGCAAAGTGATAGAGATATAGAGATGGAACTAGGTTTGCAAGAGGAAACAACGTGTATATATATACATGTGCATCAAAGAGACTTTAGTGTTTGTATGTAGGATGGGGTTGTTGGAATTGAGTGAAGAGGTTTATGTTGATAGGTAAATAGGTGATAAACAGAAATATTAAATGGTATTGATTCGGGTGAAGTTGAATCATTAAGGGTAATTAATTATTTTGGTTGTGACTTATGTATGTTGGACATGGAATCCATTTCCATGTCACCTAAATGTATTTCCACACCATCCAGCTGGACAGTATGACAAATAATGAAAAATATATATAATTATGTGTATGATTCGTTATTTGATTACCCACTGAGTGAATAATGTACTTATAATATGGCATGTACGCATACATACATGCGCCCCAGATGTTGCCGATTATGATTCAGCTAGGGAATCAACAATGGATGGTTTAGCTATTGGTAGCTCTGCGACGTGCAATTCGATAGCCTCCCGAACTGGATGTGCATTCCACAGTCTAATGTAAAGCATGGACATCTTGTTTTCAGTTGGTTCTAATGTGAATCTTACAAGATACTGCAAATCACACAACGAACATTGGTTATAAAACATCATTTTTGCAAAGATAAAATAGGTCAACCATTTTGTATGATCACGTATTTATTTTTGAACATAGGCTTACATCGACTTGTCCAAATACCATATCATGGAAAGCTTTAAAAGTGGTTTGATTTGTGTTCTACCATCTCAAGATCCTAGGCATGGTGATTCTTCATCCCGCAGGTTTTTCATCATGAACTTAGTTGCGGCGCAGGAATCACCATACGCTTTGATCCTCAGTGCAACCACCTTTAATGACAATAAATATATTATACAATCTCTGGTTCACAAATGGAAAGCTACATTTGCTGAGCTGATGTTCCCCTACGTAGATGGTTCGCACTCATGTGCTTAGCGGCAGATCAAAATGTGGACTTTCGTCGCCACTCTTTTCTGTCTCATGTGGTTTTCTATTTGGACTTCTGAGTGTGGGAGTAATGAATAAGAATAAGTAATAACTGCCACTGCAATTTGTTGGTCAGAGCTTGAGGGAGATTTGGTTAACATTGTATTGTATATAAGCATTTTCTCCCACGATTGGATAGTTATTCAATAGTGGTAATGTAGGAGAGCTGGAACTTGGAAGGGCGGACGGGGTTAATGGTTCACAAAAAATTGTACGTCGGGACGCGGTACACCACATCACTTATGCGTATGGCATAAGCTATAGATGACGAAATGCATGGAGACCACCTTCAAATTAGGTTTTTCATATTCCATATGCAATTAATATTAAGTTATTTTTTTAATCTCCATAATTTTAATGTGCATTTACATTTGTGACTATAAAAGGAAAAAGAAAAAGAAAATAAACAAAGTCCATTGACTTTGGGAACCACGTCTTAGTAAATCGTGTTGCCACATACCATGTCATCCTTAAATGATCAAATCAAATTATCTATACTTGTATTAAATAAATTTATATAAGTTTTCCCCAAACTTTTATTATCAATTTTTTTTATGGGGACATTAAATTTTACAAGCATTCCCAATGCCATTGAACCTACTTGTTTGAATGTCGTATGAAATACTTATTTGTTCGTGTATCTATCTCGTCCCATAGCCATCGAGTAGTCCAGCCATCACAATGAGTAATGCCTCCACTACTTATATATATACCATAGCAATGGAAATATAAATGGCCCATTATCACCCAAGTATACGGCTAGACGTTTGTAAATACATATGGCACATAATAAAAATAAGTGGACACATACATTGAAATATCACCAAAATAAATGGACCCACGGTTGTTATAAACATGGATGAAAAAATCGAAAAAATCAGCGAAATTTCACCGAAATTTCGGTTTTTTCTACACACCAAAAAAAATTCCATCCCAAAAAAAAGGGTAAAATTTCCATAATTTCCATTGAAATTTCCGATATTTCACCGATATTTCTCTGATATTTCCGTCGAAATTTTCATGGTAATTGCTTCACAAACTAGTCAAAATTTCCATAATTTCCATAGAAATTTATGATATTTTTGTGGAAATTTCCCAAATTTCCAGGAAAATTTAGATTGTTAAAATTTAAAAATATGATATATTTTTATAAATATTTGAGTATTTTTTAAATTATAATTATTTATTGATGATATATTTTAAGTTAAAATATAATTAGGCGAATTGGAATTTAAAAGCAAAATTGAAACAATTAAAAAAATGTAAAACAATTATTACAATTTATAATTAAAAAATAAGAAGATTATTTTGGTTTAAATTTTCAACAAGTTGAAAAAATTACTTGATTAAAAGTTTAAAACTCACATCATCTAATCATATAACTTATATGATTTATCACATAAATTATCTACAATTATAAAATTGTATTATTTTTTTATATTGTAATCATTTTTTCTACTAATATAATTGCTCACGTTAAAGAATCAGACATCCATAATTTAGTCTTCAATAAAAAAAACAATGACCCTTATTTCACAACAAGAAGATGAATCTTTTTCTATAAATTTTGGATCAATGAAAATTGAATGTGACTATAACTCTTATTTCATGGATGATTATGGAATGTCATCAAGTAATAACTCATCGATACATTCTCAAACTCAACCATCAGGGGCTAGTAGTTATGAACAAAGCCAATCAACATCATATCCATATCATGACTATCAGCAAAGACACTCATATGAAATATTAAATCCATATAGTTGGCATGTTAACAATTACATGCAAAATTATCAAGGAGAAGTGTCTTTTGATCAATATTTCTCTCAATAGTCAACTAGAAATGAGGATGACGAAGAGAGTGAAAATCTTCAACCACCAAGAAATTTTATGTGGTATAGACTTATATTTAAGTAATCATGTACTTGTATTATTATTCTGATTAATGAATAATTCATTACTTAATTAATAAGATTTTTGTTCTTATCAGCAAGTATTATAAACCTCTTAATTATGATAAATATGATTTCCACTTAATATTTTTTCAATTTTATAGTTAAATTGATAAAGTCTCTAATAAATAAGCATATTCTGAAGTTTCATAAAAAATTTCCATATTTTTTTTAAATTTCTGTCATTTCTTTCATTTTTTTATCGATATCGATATTTTGTCAATATTTCCATATTTTGAACCTTCAATATTTCCGTCGATACCAATATTTTCATTCTTGGTTATAAATAATCAAAATATAGACTCCGACATCAACTTAACAAGTATAGCTAACGTGGGGCTAAACATATTTAACCAATATAAATACAAAAAGTCACAACATAATTTTCCATCAAAGCCAAATCTTTCGTCATTAAAAATTGCAAAAAAAACTTTAAAAAAAGTACACAACGAGAATGCAAAAATTTGAAAATAAAAACATCCAAAACTAAACAGTCATCGTTCATCATAAATGTTCTAGTAAAACACACCTACAAGTCCGTGGAATCCTGATGTCGTTTAATGGCTTCCAAGGCATTTCACAGTCTATCTAGTGCAGTCATCTATGACATTTCACGAACAACTAAGAAACAAAATTAGATATAACGAAACATTAGAACGTTGGATCCCTTTCATTACAAAGTACCACAATCGTGTGTTAACAAACTGGCACATGCGTGTACTTACTGTAAGCTCTACGGATGATGCCATTGATGATCCGTCTGGGTTCCCAACATGGACTTTGTTGTGGTAAAAATTGATAACTCGCAAGTGCACAAATTAACAAGTAATAAAGTGGTATTCTTTGAGAAAACCGATATCGATCCTACAGGAAATAATATCTCTAATGCTAAAAATAAATCAATTGTTAATTAAAATAATATAAGTAAAATAGATTGTTTGTTGGTTGTTTGTTTGAGTATGAAAGCATATAAAGAAAACAATTATAAAAGTGAAACAGGGCAGCAAGTAAGAAATTCAACGATTTGATGAAACAAGGATTATGACTTCACCACTATTATTCCTATTTAGCCCTAATGCATGATAGATTCATAAGGTTAACCCCTTTTTACCACAAGTGACTAGAAGTTGATTCCTCAATGCATTCTAATCTAGCAAGCACAAGGTATTTAATTATTCCTAATCTAAATACCAAAATTTAAGCCCTAAGACATGTAAACCCATTAAGTTCTTGTCAAAGTTGTCACTAAGGCATGCAATATTCCTATAACCATGTATTTCATTGTCCATCCATAATATATCCCTTATTCCTAAGCCAATATAATACTTGATCTATCCACCTTTTCATGGAAGCATTAAGAACTACAATGAAATATTAACCATGAATATGAATCAAACTCAAATATGCATTACAAACTAAATAGTCATAATAGGGCTACATCATAATCCTTATAGAGAGTTTGTTACACATGTTCTCAAGAATAGCCATCAAATATTCTAAAGAAAACATAAATCAAATAACAAGGAAAATTAAGAATAGAGAAACAAATCCAATAGTTGATGGCTGCCAAATTTGATCTCCAATCCTCTTTCTCTTGCTTTGCCAAAATATGTCTCAAGAACAAGATTGAGATCCTCCACAAGTGCTGGCCAAAATTCTCCCTTGATCAAGACTTAGTGTACCCGAACTCTTCTATGTATCAACCCTTAAAAACTGAAATAAAAACCTAGAACTCTAACCTTGTCACCTTGAGAATGGTGGAATGGTTGTGCGGCCGTGAGGGCTGGTGAGAAATGAACGGTGAATGATGGTAAAAGTATATTACAATGCTTCAAGATGCATGATATTCATAAGAAAAGTTTAACCTAGGAAAAACCCTAGAGTCATTCTCTAACCCCTAGATATTATTCCAATAAATAATATATTATCACAATCATTAACTCCTATAATACCTCAATATGGCCGGCCCTCTAGGGTAGTTTAGGTCATTTGGTGTCTCCCATTCACACTAAGTTAAGGAAACATTTCATATCTCCTTAGGAATCCAATTTAACTCTAATTCTAATTCTTTTTCTTAAATATTATTCCAATTAATATAATTAGAATAATCTGACCTCCCATGTGGCATATGATGTGGTAATAATTGTACACCTGGATGGAGTGTGATGATGTTGTAGTCCATGCATAGGTGTCATCCTAGTAGGCAAAGCCACTTTCCTTTTATATCTTCAATTTCTGTCAGCATATTCCAAGAAGACTTTGGATAACCAAATAAACTCAGAATTCACTGATTCTAGTTTCAAACGTTAGGTTTATGTCTTATCTTTCTAGGATTATCTTGATCGCACAATTTGGACATAGGAAAGGCACTTAAATTTCAATTTATCCAAGAGAGTGTAAGTCTGCTGCAACTGTTGAAAATGTTGATCTTGTAAATCAAACGGGTACTAATTGACCAATCCAATTGAAATGAAACTTTAAAGAATTGAAGATTAATGAATCAGGAATCATTTTCAACTGGAATAGCAGAAAACCTCTAAGATATGATTTTCTCAGTAAAGATTGCGCAGAAATACAGTAAATTCCAGCATTTGCCTTTCTTTCACTGAAAATAGAAAAATACAATAAAATTCAGTACTTTTCATTAATAATTAATTCAAAACCAGATAAAATCCAATATAAAATATGGCATAAAACAGTAACTTTTTATGCCTATCAGACTTCGATAGCCTCTAGATCTGGTTGGGTGACCTACGGTCTCATGTAGTGCATGGAAATCTCCTCATGCGTTGGCATTAAGTTCGAACATCATTGATACTAACACCCATACAATCAAATTTAGTTGGAGCTAGAATTCAGTTGTTAATAAATTAAGCATATCAACTATATCAGCTCATAATGTATTAAGTTTTGATCTTAGGCCTACGTTTACTCGTCCATATACTATGTCATGGAAAGCTTCGTAAGTGGATTCTAAGTCTTTTTTTCTCTTCCATTGGAATATCCTAGGCACTGTTCTTAGGATTTTGGCTCTAGATGCAACATGTTGTGCGACTCTCTATGCAAAGCTATGGTCACAAAAGCTAGAGATGTCCTCGTATGCCCATATCTAGAAAAATAATATGGAAACAAAAAAGTAAAAGGTTGTGAAATGTATTGTGGTTGGTGTACATTAATGTACATTATCGATAAAAACAAATTACCAAAAAAGCAATGGGGAAGCTTGATAGATCATACGTGCCATGCGCATGTGACGCATACATATCTATTGACAGCTTTATGCAAACGAGTGAGTGATAGGCATAAAAAGTTAATGTTTTATGCCATATTTTATATTTGATTTTAGTTAGTTTTAAGTTAATTGTTAATGAAAAATACTAAATTATTGTCTTTCTCTATTTTTAAAGAAAGAAAGACAAATGCTGGAATTTACTGTATTTTTGAGCAATCTTTACTGAAAAAATCATATCTAGAGCTAAACATGGAGGTTTTGTACGATTCCATTTGAAAATGATTCTTGATTCATTAAGCTTCAATTCTGTAAAATTTTCATTGCAATTGGATCAGCCAATCAGTAAAAGTTTGAGTTAGAAGATTAACATTTTTAGCAGTTGCGGCATACTTACACTACCTTGAGGAAATTAAAATTTGAGTGCCTTTCCAATGTCCAATTTGTGCAGTCAAGATATTCTTGAAAATCTAAGACATAGGCCTAACTTTTTCAACTAGAATCAGTGAATTATGAGTTAATTTGGTCATCCAAATTGTACTTGGAATCTTCCTGACAGATATTGAAGATATAAGAAAAAAGTATATTTGCCAACTAGGATGCCACCTATACATAGATATTGGGGATTGTCACATCATCACTCTCCAGCCAGGTGTATATTTATTGCCACAGCATATGCCATTTGGGAGGTCAGATTATTCTAATTATATTAATTGGGATAATAATTGGAGACATAATTAGAGTAGAAAAGAAATTTGATTCCTAAAGAAATTGGGATAGTTTCTTTATCTAAGTGTGAATGTGATATTCTTTTGAAATCACCAATGATTCAATAGGGCCGGCCATATGAAGGAAATTTAGGATATTTGATTTTGATATATATTTTATCTCCTATTATATTGGAATATTAGATCTAGGGTTAGAAAGTAACTCAAGAGTTTTTCCTGTTTTAACTGTTAGAACTTTTCCAATAAATACCATGCACCTTGAAGCATTATTTAATTCATTCACATATTCATTCACACATTCATTCAAGGAGGCAAAGAGAGAAAGATTAGAGGTCTAAGGTGTAACATCCCATTTTATGGAAATACTAAAATTTTCAACATTTGACCAAGTTTGACCGGTTTGACTATGAATAGGTCTAGGGTTGACTTTTTGCGTGGTCAAGTTTAAGCTTTGAAATTAGTACCGTAGCGTAGAGCTCATCGATACGAGTCCGTAGACTAGTAGTACGCTTGATTCGGAGCTAAGACCATGAAATTATAGTTAAAATAGTGTGAGGAGAATTTTGGTAATTTTGAAAAATTGTTAATTAAATATGGAAATTACAAAACTGGCCATCACCCTCTACTTCCAGATCTCCCCCTCCCCCCCGTTTTTCCCCTCCGTGAGACCGGTTACCGCACTCCCTTCTCTTCGCCGGCAACGGTCGATTTCCGACCGGATCTGACCAGCAACCACCCGCGACTCGTAGCCCACGTCTTCCTCTACATACCCACACCGGTGACTGCCCTTGGAACCGCCTGTATCGCTGGAAAAAGAAAAAAAACCGGTGGCTTCCATTTTCACCAATCACCAATTTTTGGCGAGTTTCCTGCGATGGGTCACCTCCTTTCCCCCTATTTTGGACCCCCTGAATCCGAATCCATCATCCTTTCTTCCCAAATCCCCTTCAACTGAGCGATGCGAAGAGTTGGAGTTTGGCCGTGACTTTCTGGCCATTTTCCAGCCTGCACCGGCATCAATTGGGCAAGATAAGTTGATTTTTGTTTTACCCATTCCTCAAGCTTCGTTTTGATATATAATTTGCATATTATTGTTGAGCATGTGAAATTTTGCTTAAATTGAGCTAGCTTTGGGTTCTTTGTGAAAATTAGAATGTTATTACATAACATTTATGATAGCTTCTGAAGCAATTAAGTTGCTATGATTGTTAGGAGCTAATTTCAATATTAAATTTCGTAAATTTAGGGTAATCATGGTTTGTGTATTTAAATTTCTCATGTATTTGAGTTATCCATGAAGAATGTAACATGAATATATATATACACACTGATAGTATATATATATATATATCGTAGTATAAATATGTAATTAATGAGTTAATGTGGTTGTTTTGGATATACTATATGTGAATAAATTTGATGAAGTTTGATTTGATTGGAATTAGTTGACATTAATAAATTATTATGTGGATTTTGATTAATGAGTGAATGAATTGTGACTGGTAGTTTAATTTAATTGATGATTTGGTTGTGGGTTAGGCATTATTTGGTAGTTGAGTATGTGGTTATTGACCTGGTTTGGAAATGGAATATGTTGAATATATTATGTGTTTGTTTTTCTTTTATTTGATTTGATACTCGTAGAATAAATACATACATATTTATACATTTGTTTAAAAGAATTATTTATTTATTGATTTATGGTAAATGATTGTGAATGTGATCATGTTTGTGAAATTTATAAATGAATTATATCTATGGTTGGTGACTACTTGGGCAATGGGTATGCGGCCAAGTAGGGAGATTATTTATTGGGCGATGGTTTATGCCCCCATATTGTATACTTGAGCGATGGTTTATGCCGCCAAATTATTGGGAGATGGTTTATGCCGCCTGATTATTTGCTTGGGCGATGGATTATGCCGCTAAGCTATGGTATTATTTATATACGTTTTTAAATATATGGAAGGACAATGGTTTTTCACAGAAAATGTTATTACCCGCTTGGTATATGATGATTTGTTCACATATATGATATGTGGCTTTTCACTCAGGATTTATGGTTAGTGTTCCCGCCCGGTATATATATGATGTGTTCATATATATATGAGCTGTGGCTTTTCACTGCAATATCCTTCATATATGGTTATTACATGCCCGGTATATCTGATTAGTTCATATATCCGTCTGTGGCTTTTCACTGATATATTCTATACATGATTATTATTATTTTTAAATGGTTCGAAAAGTTTTGATGAAATTGGAAATAATTAAAATATTGTTAATGAAGAATGTTATGCTAATTGTGCATTTTATTTTGATGTTAATGTTTTATTATTTTATTGATTATGAAAATATATGAAATTATTTATTAGTTTGATATGATGAGACATAGTGATGGATTGGTGGATTATTGATAAGTCTACGCATGACTCGATGGTTTCGGGCTTGAAAAGTACTACATCCTTATATAGGTCAGGAGAGTACTCAGTCCAATATTAATTCTACATTCGCATTGAATAAATTGGTACGCTATGCAGTAAAAATGTGATACTAATTGTACACGGAAGCCGAGTGTCAACTATGTAGTGAAATATGGTATGAGCTAGTTTGCTTGCCACACACGTATTGATTTGCTCACAAACGGGTTGGATCTATTTCCGAAATAATTCTTAGTTGCCAATTGAAAATTGATGTTCAAATTTTATATTTGGATTTTTCATTTGTTCAATGCAAAGCTATTTTTAAGAACTACAGGAAACTTGATCCCTATTAATAAGGCTATGTAGGCAGCTCAGATTCTATACTAAGTTCAGCTACGAATTATATAAATGATGTATTTATTTGTGTGTTAAGTTATTTACCGAGAGGTGATTTTGATTGGGAAATGTTTACTGGTAGATTGGATAATGTATAGGAATGCTTTTCCTTGCAGGATTTTAATTATATGTATTTAGGGAATGTTCCAAAAATGAATGAAACTCTGTCAAAATTTCTATTAAATTTTCTGGCATTTAGGAGTCTTGGTTGTGGAATTTAGTATTTATGGTGGTTGTTGACTGCTTAAGGACTTATCAGCGTGATTAAGTCCTGCAGGCAGAACTTGGGTAGTTCAGTCCTGTCATAAGGTCTGGAGTGTTAGCTTTTTATATTAGTTTTGAGGGCTTTTACAAAGGAGATTTCGGCTAGACAAAAGTTCTAGAGCAAAGGATAATTTTGGCCAGCACTAGTGGAGGATTTCAATCTTGTTCTTGAAGCATATTTGGAGAAGCAAAAGAATGAGGAATAGAAGAGGAATTGGGCAGCCATCAACTATTGGATTTGTTTTCTCTCTTCTTAATTCTCTTTGTTATTCACTGTATGTTTTCTTTTCAATATAGGATGGCTATTCTTAAAAACATGTGTAACTAAGTTTCTATAAGGATTATAATGTACCCTATTATGACTATTTAGTTTTTAATGCATGTTTGGTTTTTTAATTTATATTGATGGTTAATATTTCATTGTAGGTCTTAATGCTTCCATGAAAAGGTTGATAGATCAAGTATTATATTGGCTTAGGAATAAGGGATATAATGTGGAAAAGCAATGAAATACATGGGAATATGAAGATTGCATGCCTTAGTGACAACTTTGACAAGAGCTTATTGGGTTTGCATGTCTTAGGGCTTAAATTTTGGTGTTTAGATTATGAATAATTAAATACCTTGTGCTTGCTAGACTAGAATGCATTGAGGAATCAACCTCTAGTTATCTTAGATCAAAAGGAGGTTAACCTTATGAATTTATCATGCATTAAGGCTAAATAGGAGAAATAGTGGTGAAGTCATAATCTTTGTTTCATCAATTTTCGAGATCTTTATTATTTACTCTTCCTACCTTGTCTTGCTTTCATAATTGCTTTTATTTTAATTCTTGTTTTGCTACACAACATCAATCAAACAAACACTTTTTTACTTTTCTTAATTTGATTAACAATAGATTTATTTTCAATACTAGAGAAATTATTCCCTGTGGGATCAATATCGGTTTTCTTATAAAAACCACTTTATTACTTGTTGATTCGTGCACTTGGGAGTTATCAATTTTTACTACAACAGTAAGCCCAATGGATAGCTATTGAACATGTCCAAAACACCGATGAGTTTTAGCCACTTGAGGTCAATAGGCTTATTGCTAGGCACTCCATGGATGTCGTAGTGTAGAAAGTACAACAACATCAGCTTTGCGGTCTAACTCGCTATGGGCCTATACTAGATTATATCCATTAAATCCATTACTATGATATTACATGAGCTATTGAAACACACATAATGGATACGCTAGCATCAGATCTCATTTTCATGATTTTCTATTTTGACAATAAAGCATAGCCTAGTTACTGAAAAATCTCTTTCAAAAAAATGAACCTCGGCACCGCCTAGGTTGAACTCCATAACATTATTTTCATTGGAATCCATCATCCTTATACCTAAGTGGAGAATTAATTTTCCAGATATTCTAAGCTTAGGTAATGTTGAGTAAAATTTGAAGCACGAGCATCTAAATTATGTCATGCAGTCGTCACCAAGCTGTCGCATCTTCTTAATAAGTAATGACTCACGGTGTATGGATCAACATAAGTTTAAATTTTCTATTATACAGCTTGCTACAATAACTACAACATTTACAAATATAATTTATAAAAGGAAATAAAAATAACAACAAAAACCCACATAAATAAAGGAAACATCAAATGGCAACTCAATATGGCATTGATTAAGTGTTTGGATTTTCCACCACGAAAATATGCCATCCCTGTTACTCATTGACAAGTTGGCCGACAACGAGAAGGGATGGGTAAGCAAGAGACGATGTTAAACAAGTAGTTCTACTAAGTACCTACAGAGTGCCCACTGCAATATGCCTTCCCTATATGACAGCCTAATCAGACACTCCGACATGATTGGGCGAGGGTCATAAACACTAAGTATTTGTTCCTCTCCATAGATGATAATGCACCTGTGTTTTCAAAACATAACCCAAGTGTATACCGACATTGACTTTTTACCCTAGCCTATTATTCATCAACGGGTTGGCCAATAGTGTGGTGGGATGGGTATTGTGTAATGATAAATGTTGACTACAATATGGCACCCCCATTCGGCAGGCTAATTGGACATTTCGATTTAGTTCGGCTGGCGCATAAACCCTAAGTATTTTTTCCTCGTCTGTATTTTTATTGCGACCATAAACATGATATGATTGGAATGATATTCTCTATAACGTCAAGTTGTGTGGGCTTGAATCCGCTGGGATATTCATCTCCGATTGAAATACAGAAGGCTGCATTTGCTAGATTGATGTTCCCTCTTGTATGGTGGTTCACGCGCGTGTGCTTGGCAGCATATTAGAATGAGGAATTTCATAGCCACTTCTCCTCTATCTTCTACTATTTTCCATCTGCACATTTGAATGTGGGAGTGACGAATAAGAATTAGTAATAACTGCCACTGCAATTCGTTTGTGAAAGCATGTGGGAGATATGATTAACTATTGTATTGTACATAAGTAAATTTTCCCATAGTTGGATAATTATACAATCGTGGTAATGTGGGAGAGCTAGAAGGGTAGACTGGGTTTGAGGTTCACAAAACCAGTATGCTAGGATGTGCTACGCACCTATGTACATCACTTATGCATATGACATAAGCTATTGATGAAGAAACACGCGGAGGCCAAAATCAAATTACATATTTCATATTCCTTATGCAATTAATATTAAATTATTTTTTATACTATCCATTGTTTTTACTTTATCAGTCAGCCAATAAAAATGTCTATTGGAATCAATATATTATATTTCATTGAACATCGAAGAAAATTTAACAAAACAAAAAAACACACACACACACACACACATATATTTATATTAAACATAATTAATCCTAAAGCTCGACTTATGTTCAGATATCCCAGCGTTTTATATCGAGACATTTGACAAGTTGAATGTCGTGAGCATAAACGTATTGTAATATACATTGTTTATCCTTTACTGGTCAACCAAATCCATCAATTAAAATTGTTTGTTGGAATTAATATATTATATTCCATTAAACGTGGAAGAAAATTTCAAAATAGAAAGATAACAAACATATTTATTTATTTATAAGAAAAATAGAAAATCACAAAAGCCCAACGTATATTCAGATATCTTGGCATTTTAAGTCGGGACATTTGACAAGTTGAACGTCGGGTGCATAAAAGTATTGCAATTGTAAGAGGAAAAAAAATTCATAGCACGACAAAAAGTCTATAAAAATATATAAGACTTTTGTCTTAATTATTCCCCCAGCGTCAACCTTTCAAGATTACCATGTGGTCTTTAAACCAATATAGCAGAAAAACTATTGGTCGTCAGTTCATCCACCCACATATACAAGAGATAATTTAGACTTGTTACGAGGGAGAATGTTAATATCGTTAAGGTCTTATTGTCCCTCAATTACAACTTCTATTGTTGTGCTTCACTGGTCACAACAATACATTCAAGGCCAGTGCAACTCCTTATAAGTAAATATCTCATGTTCATGCATTGAAGATTTGAGACTATTACATCTAGGCCCATTGGCATTTTTACTAATTATAATTCAAGCCTTCAGGTTTTGAAAATTATAACAAGCCCCCTAAAGGGGTGTTGATGATATTATTTCAAGAGGTGCAAATGAAACAATAGAAAGGAAGATGGTAACTTTTTGAAACCTAAGGGGAGGTTAGTGTTTTTTTTTTTAAATTAGAAGGACCAAATTGTATTTAAGTCAAATCTCAGGCTTGAAGATTTAGTGTACTCCATGACAACTTCGCACCATCGACTCTGAGCTATTCCATCCCACAATTGTAGACATAATAAAGGAAATGATAAGTCACCATTAAAGAGTGGGGGAGAAGAGGAAGGAAGGAATGGCGAGTCAAATATTATATCCATACTTTTAACCTGTTGTTGACTGCAAAAGTGATGAGATGTTCAACACGTTGGTTGGTATCAATACCATACAGTGAGGTCACAAATGAACTTTACAGCAATGACAAACAGCAACAATATTTACAATAAACAGTTTGATTTAGCAGTACCCATATAAGATTGTTGGTGGACAGCCATGCTTTCAGATTGGCTACTTGTAGTCCATTTTGGCGTAAGAAGCAAATGAAGAAGTCAACATCATATCGGCATCTTCTAAAATGAATGGGTAGAAAGAAATGTGAAACTTACATGTAGCCTACTTTTCTAAATCTCCTACTCGCTCCACATAATCTCACATGTTTGAATTCCATTCTTTTTTTTTTCTATGCTTATTACCTCAAGAGGAGCTAGTAGCCTCATGGGGAATGTGACGATCAAGCTGTTGAACTAGAACTAGAGTTCTGGAAGATTATAGGTTGCAGTGCTTATGGATATGAATTCATAAGTGGAGCCGAGAGGAAAAAATAAAACAGGTGAAAGAGGTCTATCGGCCGGAGAAAAACAGAGAAGAGAGAAAAATGCATCAATCTATTTTTATTTAGTTTTCATTACATCACATGAGTTAACCACCAGAGGAAATAAAAGAACCCAAACGAGACTTTTCGAGATCTCTTATCAAATCCATACACTTGACATAATATCTAATATTTAGCAAAATAAGATTAACTATAGTTAAGTTAATAAACCCATGTTAACTTAGATTTGTACATCACATTAAACTTTAAAAAAAAAAACAATTGTTCGTATACCTACCTACCCTGTAATAACTTTGAAATTCATAATTTTGCATTGGAGTATTATTTATTGTAATTATATATTAAATAGAAATCAAGATTCACAGGCCATACCATCCCATTAACTGTTAAACATACCCCATTTTCAACTCGGACTGGACAACTACATATCGGAAAGATACATGATACTTAATCATTTCAAACATATTCGAGCTAGATCACGCCATCATATTGATTTCTCCATTACTCGTCTGTATACTTGCCTACCTATATGGGCCACATCGGATCATCAATACATCATCAATTTTAGTTACCTACAGTTCTACATATACCAACGCGCTAAATGAAATTAATGACTACATTATACCTCTTTTATCTACCAATATTTATTTACGTCATTACAACAGTAACCTGACATTCAAGTCAAATGCATCATTCAGGGTTCGACAGATCTACTTATACTTCATCCTCTCTGTACATTAGAATCCAGCTTAGATGTTGATTTCCTTGCCTATTCATCACAGATACCTTATACGCAAGCACCTGAAAGTGGGTGATTTCGTACTAAAAATACTTATCACCTAGATTTAAGTGGTAGGGAAAACTGCCGCATCACAGAAATACCATAAACGAATTGCAAGTGGTAAGCATGTTGAGCACAACCTACTCTTGGCTGCAACTACCAAATTCATTGAAAAATTACGTTCAACGTTAATAAAATCCCATCATCCCTTCGACTTACTGTTGAATGGTCAACTAGATACATGATACGCATGCACTTGAAAGTTAGTGATTTTGTATTGTAAACACTTATCACCCAGCTCATTTCACCAAAAAAAATTGACTCAACATGTAACATCCCGTCCCGGGAAGATATTGAAAATTTCTCAAGGTTGACTGAGTTGACCAAGTTTGACCAAAGAAAGGCTCGAGGTTGACTTTTTGTGTGAGCGTGCTATGGTTTTGATCGGAGTACCGTTGTGTAGAGCTAGTCGATACGAGTTCGTAGACTAGCAGCACGCTCGATTCGGAGTTAAGACCGAGAAGTTATAGTTAAATTTGTGTGAGTGGCAATTTGGTAATTTGGTTGAGACTGGACTTAAAAGGACAAAAATGCCCTCACCTGTCTTTTTAAAATTCCAGAAAATTTTGGAAAAAAAAAATAAAAAATTTTCCCCGGAGCCCGACATTCACGCAGCCACACCGACGCCTTCCACCTCTTCGCCGAGTCTTTTTCGCACGCCGACAGCCGCCACACCGTGGCCGGACTTGGCTGACCACTACCCGGAAATCAAAGCCAGCAACCTCCTCTTCCTTTCCCCACCGGTGGTTCGCCGTGAAACCACCTGGATCGCCGGAAATCGCAACAAAACCAAGAGCTCGTGAACAGTTTGAACAGTCGCGACACCAACTTTGGCCGGCCATATCTCATTGTTCCGGTGGAGTTAAGGAGAGTTCTTGGTACCGTTGGAAAGCTGGTGCGACGATCTACTTTTTGGTACCGAGTTTGACGCCGGAAACCGCCGGATCACGCCGGAAAACCGCCGCAAAGTCTCGGAAAAACCACCCCGAGGCAGCCACCTTCCCACCTAGATCTACTCCGATCGCCGGCGAGTCGGACGACACAGCCACCACCATGAGCTTTAGACGACGCCGGCGACCAGATCTGCACTTTCCCGAGCTTCGAC
>QANX01006994.1:0-72219 GCA_003254975.1 Ochetophila trinervis | reverse complement strand
GAAAAAAAAGAAAAGAAAAAAAAAAAAGCATCAATGAATATAAAGTGCAGGAGAGGTTGACCCACAAACACTGTTGAATGGATTAAAAACATCTCAATGGATGTCTTCTTTTTATTTTTTTTTACTTTTGTTTGTCAAAATAAGTCCAAAAGTGTCTGATAGCGTTGTCCAATCAAAAGCCTAGCTCCTAGCTATTGGAGATAGAAAAAATCCGGTGGTTTCATATTATTGATTTTTATTAAGTGTTTTTATTCGAATAAATAATTAATATATATTTTAAAAGAATTAAATCAGTTCATGTTTCTATTTATTTTCCCCACCTGTTATGATTGAATGAAATTTATTTGAGCAAAAAAAAAAAGAATGAAATTTTTTAATAAAAATAGATTGATAATTTTTTTTTTCCTATTAGAGGTCGCAAAAACCAAATTGGACAGATCACATTGATCTAATCATTGGTAAATTCATCTTTTTCATTTATGATATTCAGATTCAACTAAATTTCTATATTTTTAGGCGATTCTACAGCACTGGTAATACTTAGGTACGCTCGAGACACACAAAGCCACTTCTGGACACACAAGGTCTCATGCCTTTTAGAGCAATACCAGTACTGAGAAAAACTTGAACAACTGAAGAATCAAAAGACTAATGTGATTTTCTGATGCACCAGATTTTTTTTCGCAGGGCAAGTGCAGAGCATACTCATAACATCTCTGGTGTTGATGAACAAGACATAGTAAAGGGACTTTGAGAAAGAACAGGGAGAAATTAGCCAGACATCATAGAAATAGCAAACTAGACAATCTTTATTTTCTTTTCCTCCTGAGAAACAAGAGAGAACGGGGCTCCTTATATAGCCGGAGAAGGCATCATAACAAACACTTTTACCCAGAGTAAAAGCAGAAGGGAAAAGCAAAATAAAAAGCATCTAATCAATACACGAGGGGAAAAGCAAAAGTAAAAAGTAAAAGCCACCGAAAGTATCACATGCTGTTCTGGCTGAGTGACACGTTGAGATTTTGATAGTCTGAGTCATCCGAGTCCAAAGAAGCACCTCGCCCGAAATCTTTCCACCAGGGAGTAGTAGTATCACGTGGGCTGTCCGTCTTCCACTGAGTTCCAACATTGTGGTCCATCCAGGTGTCAAAATGATCATCATAGGGATCCTGGGAGTCTTGAAACAGAGAATCTTGAAAATTTGGAGAGGCCTGGCTGACATTATTGGCCCTATTGGTAGGATTGTCAAAATCACCGGAAGGGCCTAAGTCCATAGGAGTAGGATTAGAAGGGCCTGGCTCAAGAACCCCTGATGAGCCGGGATCTTTTGGATAAGAGCCATGGATAATGAGAACTTCATCAGGGCCTGAAATCCCATTAAGGTTGTTAATTTCACGAAGGAAATCTTGAAGTGAAAGCTTCTGAGTAATAGATAATTGGGTCTTTGAAACCGTGGCCCATTCATAAGCCATTCCTTGAGCCCATAATTTGCCAGTTGTTTTGTTGAAGTAGTATGGCCTATGAAGAATGAAGATGGATGATGTCTCCTTCTGTTTGTCTGGCGGGAGCTTCCATAATTTCTTGTGTTGAAGAATCTTATAGAGTTCTTCCCTCCACCACTGAAGGTTGTGAAACCATNAAAAGTAAAAGCCACCGAAAGTATCACATGCTGTTCTGGCTGGGTGACACGTTGAGATTTTGATAGTCTGAGTCATCCGAGTCCAAAGAAGCACCTCGCCCGAAATCTTTCCACCAGGGAGTAGTAGTATCACGTGGGCTGTCCGTCTTCCACTGAGTTCCAACATTGTGGTCCATCCAGGTGTCAAAATGATCATCATAGGGATCCTGGGAGTTTTGAAACAGAGAATCTTGAAAATTTGGAGAGGCCTGGCTGATATTATTGGCCCTATTGGTAGGATTGTCAAAATCACCGGAAGGGCCTAAGTCCATAGGAGTAGGATTGGAAGGGCCTGGCTCAAGAACCCCTGATGAGCCAGGATCTTTTGGATAAGAGCCATGGATAATGAGAACTTCATCAGGGCCTGAAATCCCATTAAGGTTGTTAATTTCACGAAGGAAATCTTGAAGTGAAAGCTTCTGAGTAATAGATAATTGGGTCTTTGAAACCGTGGCCCATTCATAAGCCATTCCTTGAGCCCATAATTTGCCAGTTGTTTTGTTGAAGTAGTATGGCCTATGAAGAATGAAGATGGATGATGTCTCATTCTGTTTGTCTGGCGGGAGCTTCCATAATTTCTTGTGTTGAAGAATCTTATAGAGTTCTTCCCTCCACCACTGAAGGTTGTGAAACCATTCTAGAAAGGTCCAGAGAAGGGAATCATGGTTGCTTGTATTTATCAGATGATCAAGGAGAGGAAGAGTAGGAAAGACAAGAGCAACAGAATGCTCTGTAATACAACACCATAGATACCAGAGGAGCTCATCAGAAAAGGTCAGGCTGGGATCAAAGTGGAAAGGGACTATAGAATATAACTTATTATTCCATAGAGAGGCCTTGTGGGGCTGATCAAAACAATGGAGCACATGGTACAGATAGGTGGTTCTTTTTTCTTGTGCAAAAGCAAGGATGATATGTGGGGGAAAATGATCATTAAGATCAGGAGGAAGGTTTCTCTGGATAGTTGCTCGGTCAAGGAGGTGAGGAGGGTTGGCCATCATTACCAGGGGAAAAGAGGCTATGCGAGAGATAAGTTTCATGGGAGGAGGCCTTGAGAGAAAATCAGGAATTAGATTTTCTCGTCCTTTAAGATGCTTGACCGAGAAGTCATATTTATAGAACCAGTCCTTGAGACGCAGAAGCTGCTTGTCAGGAAGGACTTTGTTTTTAAAGTCAAGGACTATTGGAAAGGAAGAATTGTCCATGTTGATCAGAAAATGGTATCCAAGTAGATGGAATTCAAATTTCTTAATACCATATTTCACAGCAAGGATCTCTTTGTAGATGGTGTGGTAGTGCTTTTTTGCTGAAGAAAACTGACCGCTAGCATGGGCACAATAATGTCTTTTTCCTTGATCATCTTCTTCAAGGAGAAGGGCTCCCCAATANGAATATGCTTCGCGCCACATTTTTCGCGACGGTTTTCGATCGCGCGTCGCGAGAGCTGATTTCACGCACATTTTAGCGACGTGGGTGCGTCGCTATTTTGTTCAAATAAAGGCGACGCACTATATTTGTGTCGCTGTTAGTTTATCGCGACGCAAATTTTTTGCTTCGTCGCGCATTTAGTGTCGCCGATTAAGGTTTTTGGCGTAGTGCAATGAGAATGGACAAAAATTAGTATCAATCTTGTGTTCAACAACATAATTAAAACCCTTATTTGGTGACAACAAATCCATAAGACAAAAAATCCAAGATTTTATAAATAATGAAGAATTTCATAAGATGAGTTAGTTGTCCCAAGAAAATACATTGGTAAAGATAGTTTAGACTAAATTTCCATAAATTAGTGCTATTTAAATCGCTAATAGTTCATTATGGAATTTTTTACTCAATCTCCTAATGAATCAAACTTAATTTGTACAATAAGTAACTGGTAAATAATTTAAATTGACTCAGTTATGGATCAAACTTATTTTTATTTTTTTTACCATATTTTAGTGCTAATTAATTTTAACTAGCATTCGTTTTCCAAAATTAGATTACTTTACCTTTAATGAAAAGAGTCAAACTTATTTTATGCTTTTGCTAATTTATTTTAATTAGACTTCATTTTAAATTTGAATTATAAGTACGCATAAAATTATAACTAGACAAACTTAATTTTATATTAGTATAAAACTTCAAGATATTAAAATTATATTAATTTGTATTAAATTAAAATTAAGGAGCTATTATAACTTGTACCTTAAATTACAAGGAGTCATTATAACTTGCACCTTAAATTATTAGAAATTAATTTTAAATAAAAATGAACAAAACCTATTTTATACCTTAAATTAATACCAAGTAATTAGAATTTGACTTGACTTAATAGATGTAATCAATTTAGAATTTGATGAATTTAAATGAAATTATAAATTTTAAAAGAATTCATAAATGTTATGGAATTCCATAGATTTTACGGTTTTTTTTTTTTTATGAAAATAACTTTGCTATTTTTTAGCACAAAAAAAACCCGCACAGAATTACAAAGTATTGTTTCTTCCTACCATATTAGACACTAAAATGTCTTTAAGGGTAGCATGAAGACAAGGTAAATCAGAGTCTAAAAATACAAATTACAGTTAAAGGCAAGAGCCTTTTTAGCAAGCGAATTAGAAGATCTAGCAATTAGAAGATCTAGCATTCCAATTTAAGCACCAATTGAACACAACTAAATTATATATACTGTTCAAAATAAGATCTTTGGAGAACCAGCCATCTAGGTTCTCTGAAGAGTTTATTTCCTCAATAACAAGTAAGGAATTAAAGGAAAACGTAGTTTTCCCCTATCACTAACTAATTGCCAGGGAAATAGCCCAATCAACCACCATTAGTTCTGCCACAAACGCTGAAAGAGAGTGGACCAGCTTGATTCTGCATACACGAGTAATCCAAAATTATCACAGGCATACAAGCTATGGCTGATGTGCCTTTAGAGAATGCAACATCCACATTTACTTTTAGACTTTCCAAAGGGGGAAGGGACCAAATTTCCAAACTATGAGGGGAAAAGATTGGGTGAAAATAGGAACTTGAAGTAAATCTCGCAGAAAAATTAGAATAGACTGTGTCCAAGGAGCGCACAGTAGCTGTCAAAGGCCTTGCCCTTTCAAAAATACACTCAATACAAAATTTCCAAATACAGTACAGAAAGCAAGCAAGCAAAAAAGGTTGTAGAGTCTTCCATTTCGCTAATATGAAGCAAGCTCCCGAAGGGGACAGGGCAGGGTTAAGCCCATCTCCAAGAGAGTCAACATGTTGTGGCATGGCCAATTATCGATAGTCACTCTCAAAAACCAATGTTCGAGCCTTGTTTACACTATTTGAACAAATGCAAAGATGTCTCACAGTACCGTCACAAATCGCACAGCTCAAGTTAGGTATTGCAACACACGTATTCAACTTATTTCTCGTAGGTACAACATCAGCAAGAACTCGCCACATGAATACTTTGTGTCATTCATGGAGTTTTGCTTTCCACAGAGTACTTCAAATATTAGGCACTTGCTATCCTCCTCCACAATTAACTTCAAAGCTATTACTAACCGAGTAAAATCTGTTATTATTACCACACCAACATAGCTAATCCTTTTTGTAACTCATTGGCCTCTGCATGGAAAGTATTGCATTGGATGACTCTTCTTCACAAATTTCTTTGATTAAGTTCATGTTCCAACCAGAGCCATCATGACCACAAATATCAATAACTCTCTCCCAACTCCTTCCATTGAATCCTTCCCAGAGCACTGTAACTTTTTCAGGGATGTTTGGTATCCAAAGGTCAGTCCAAGTTTGAATATCAACTCCATTACCAATATGGAAGCATGTCTTTTGTCTCAAGAATCTTATAGAGCTAAGGATGCCTTTTCACATTGATGAATCCCCCAACTTTTGTTTCTAGGAAAATAAAGTTTGGCTCCTTAAATACTTGGCTCTTAATATCCTTGTCCAAAGGTTCTCCTCCCCAGGGCAAGCTTCCAACCAAGCTTGGACAAGAGCGCAGAGTTAAAATCCTTAAAGGTTCGAATGCCTAAACTGCCTGAATTTTTTAGTTTGCAAATGTCTCTCGAAGTCTTTAGGGCCAAAAACCTATTAGAGCTAGTTCCCTTCCCTCACCAGAACTTCCGAATCAAAGCATCAAGCTCCCTAAACAACCTAGAAGGTATTCGAAAAGTGGACAAGGAATATGTAGGTATGGCTTGGACAATGGACTTAATAAGGGTAAGATTATATGCCTTAGACAGCAAGTGTTTGCTCTAACCTTCAAGTCTCCCATTGATTCTCTCCTTAAGCCCCTTGAAATCTTTTGATTTATTTTTGGAAAGAATAAGTTTATTCCCAATATATATCAAGTCCTTAGCCATATCTTTGAAACCCAAAATGTTCTTGATTGTTATCCCCTCCGTGACATCAGTATGTTTCGAGAAAAGAATATTTGACATTTCAACTTTAAAATGTTCAACTTTAGCCTGCGAAAATACAACTAATCAAAGGTGTTTTGCAATAGCACAATCTAACCTTTGTCTTATCAATGCAAGTACTTCTTGACCATTAGACCAAGTAAAACGCTTCCCAACAAACCCAAGGTCTACCTTTCCTATTGAGTTCATGAAAAGTTTTAAGAGTGATCATTTTCTCCACACAAAGCGACCTCTCTATTTCTTAACATTGTCAAATACCTCATTAAGATCCCCCATCATTAACCAGAGGCCATGGATTTCTCCCATACAACTTTCTAGGTTCTCCCAAAATAGGCTCTTCTCAGCTGTAAAAGGAGTGCTTACACTGCTAACAAATTCCAATCCTACTCGAATTGATTTCACCAACAGTGCAATGAAAAAAGCTATTAGATCTCCAAACCTGGTTAATTGGGATGTCCTCTACCCACAAAAATGCCATATCTCCTACATTTTCTATAGCCTTCACAATCAAGCAGTTCGGATATTTCAATTTCTTACAGTTCTGCTCTATCATTCTCTGGTTCAATTTAGTTTCCATTAGCAATATGCAATCCATATTCGAATTCTTAACCACCCTTTGCAGAGCCTTAAGTGAATCTAGGTGGCCCAATCTCCTACAGTTTCATGAAAGGATGTTCATGGGTAATAATGATTGTGGGGGGGGGGGGGGGGGGGGNNNNGGGGGGGGGGGGCATGTCAAGGCCCACCTCCTCAGCCACCTCAAAATCCAGCTTCCTTCTTTGGGGTTGTTTTTGTTCACTTTGTCTTCTAATTCTGAATGTTCTTGTCGAGCTCTGTGCTTCTTTTTTCCATGAGCAATTAACTTTCCCATTATTTCTACTTCTAATAAAAAGGCCTTCAAATCGTGTAATATTGATTTGTTCTTACTTAAAAATTCGTCCTAGTTTTTTGTTAGCATTCGGCATTGACAACGCAAAACCAGCTAAGCTCTGCTACAGAGATGTCTCATTCAACAATTCCTCTACAAATCCTCCGTAAAAAACTCCAGAGATGTCTCATTCAACAATTTCTCCACTATCACTCTTGTGTCATAGAAATATGCTTTGTTTCATGAAGAGCTTTCTAGAATAGTCAAGGCGGGCCTTTTGGATCACATTATAGTAATTAGGCCTTAGGCCTTGACTATCCCAGCTTGGGACCTTATAGGAAACTCTATCATGGCAAGGCCTAGCCTAGTGATTTCCTCTATTGCATCGACCCACTCTTTGCGATCCAGCTCATTATAAGTGACTATCTTTTGAATTAAAAGCTGAAGCCCTAGTCTTCAAATCTCGATAGTCAAAACTCGAACTCCTAAGTTTGCTCAGAATTGCCTTATGTAGGACATTTACACTGCCCTATTCTTGCCTTTTTAATGTAAGAACTAGCGATTCTAGCTTTACACCTTTGGAAACCTCTTTATGAAGTATCTCCAATTGGTTCTTCTCCTTCATATCAGTTGATAAGTACATTGCTTTTTCTTTCAATGTTTCTTGAGGGACCAGGCTTTTACTCATCAGTAATTATCAACTTTCGAGCCTTTCCAAAGCCTAGATTTCATGCCAATCCATTTCCAGTACTGGATTGATGAACAGAAGGCTACCTCCATGCTCAACTCTAGCCAAAGGCTATATAGTCTTGCTACTATTCCATTCGAAGACGTGATTGTAGCTGAGTCCTCAAAATGACATCTTCATGTGACATGATCTAGCGCTCCACATTTGTAATAGAAATTTGAGAGGCATTCGTATTTAAATTGAATCGAATACTCCTTTTTTGCATTTCTAAATTGAAAGAATCTAGCAGGGATGGGGGCATTCACCGCAAGATTGACTCTAATACAGAGATATCTAAAGCCCACAACACAGAGTCTATCAACTGACCTTCCATCAAGCCTTCGAATATGCTTTTCGATAGTCTTAGCGGTTCCTTCATGAAAAAGGACTGTAGGGAGACCATGTATTTGGACATGGAAAGTTGTAGTGTTAAACTGGATGTTCAGAATAGCAACATCCTTTGACCATCTTTGAGGATGAGTAGAGAACCATTCAAAGACCAAGGCTAGTTTTTAAACACAAAGTCTTTGTCCTTTTTGTGACCAAAGGTAAACTTGAAACAATTCTCAGTTAACTTCATTACTTGGACTCTTGTAGAGAGTTTCCAGGTTTTTTGGATGTTTTCTGTAATAATGAAATCTTTTAAAATTCCGGATTGTAAGAACTTTCCCCACCGAAACCAAATCAGTGATTTGTTCCCTATTTGCCTCTCTTGGTTGCAATGTAAGATTATGGAGAAAGTCATTAATGGAGAGCACTCATTCCTAAAATCTTTCTATAGAAACACCTAGAAAGTAAAAAGTTGGCAAAGCACAATTTTCAAAGAGGACTTCAGCCCTCAAGAAAGCTAGAGTTTTTTTTCTTTCCATATGATTATTTTTGACAACAAACAGGTCTTTAGAACCAAACATAATGTAGAATACGGTTCAATTTAAAAAGACACGGCTCGTTTAGTTGCAAAAGGATATCATCTATAATGCCACACTCTCTCTCCAACCAATACTGTCTCCAATTTAGCCACCGCACTTCAGACGGTATGGAGTTTTTGGTCAGACTTCCCAGGGGTCACCCACCCCAGGAATGCTCCCACTGGAGCACACTTAATTCCAAAGTTCTTTCCAATCCTGAAGCCAAACACTCTGAAAAGGCCTTGGTTGTTAAGAGAGTGCTCACTTTACATTTGAACCATTACTGTTTGACACCCTTCCACACCCGGGCAAAGTGGGATTGGACACCAATCTCTGCCAGTAAGGTAGCTTGCCAGTGCCTCGCACCTGCCCACACTTACCCTGGCTCTGCCAGTAAGGTAGCCTGCCAGTGCCCTGCACCCGCCCACACTTACTCTGGTTCTAGATCCTGGTCGTTACATCATTTCATAGATTCTATGTAGTGTATTTAATTTAGAGTTGATTAAATTTTAAAAAAGTTTAAAAGTTTATCGATATTCAATTCAAAATGAAAAATAGTTAATGTAATTGAAGATGTATTTAATTCTGATTTTAAATTTTTTTTATAAAAATCTATTAAAATATTAAAAAATTATTGACTTTAAAAAAGAATGAATTTTAATGAATTTTCTTCATTATGAATTAAGAAAGAATAATTTTATATAAAAAAAAATGATTGAATCTCTTACCTAAATTATATAGTAATGACAAATATATATGTTTATTTTTCTAATCAATGCAAATAATTTTATCTCTAATTTCACTTATTCTTAATAGAATAAAAATATAAATATAAATGTTTTAATTGTTTTAATAGGGCTTTCTAAAAAGACCAAAACCCTCTCTTCTTATTTTCTCCCTTTTCCTTTTTTCCTCTTTCAAACCAGACAAGTAGCCATCAGTAAGAAACTCTTAGAAAAAAGAAGGGCCAAACTCCAGGGTTTGCTTGTTCCCCCACTTTGGTAGGTTTTCCATCTATTTTCTCATCATCCTTAGACCTTCTCTCTCTCTCTCTCTCTCTCTCTCTCTATATCATAATCCCAACATTTGAAATTGTGCATGTGGGTCGAAGATTTGAAAACTCCTTTGGTGTTCTTGGATAGATTTTTGCTGGTTTGGAAAGTGGGGGTTTATTCATTTTAGGAAAAGATTGTTTTTATATTTTACATTTACATTTCTTTCAATGAATTTTATAGGCCAATAGATTATCATGAAGATTTATTGTGGGCTAGTATGATAAACATGTATATATTTTGGATTACTGATAGCTATCCACTTATTATTAAAAAAAAAAAGTTATTAACACTAGCGATACCTGAACTATATTGAGTGTTACAAATTGATACCTAATTTTTTATTATTTTTTTACATTTTAGTATCTAAACTTGTAAAAAGTTGCACCGTTAGTATATACGTTCATTTCCGTCTAAAATTTACCGTTAAATGCACATGCATTGCACGTGATGAACAATAATAAAGGTAAATTTAGTCTTTTCATTTGCCTTTCTCCCTTCTCTATTTTTTTTCTCTACCATTTCTCTCTCTGCAAATCCTCTCTTTTATTTTTCTGTTTAAATTCAAATTGGCACAAAAAAAAAAGTAGATTTCATATTGAATAAAAAAAAAAATCATTGACACTCAAAAAAGAGAACTCAAATAATGATAAGAAAAAAAAAATAACAAGTAGAGTAGTCCAAAAAAAAAGATAAACAAAAAAAAGGAAAACAATTTGATTATTTTCTTTATTTTTCATACGAAATTTGTATTTTTCCATGTTATAATTTGTTGTGTGATTCAAAATGTTAGAATATTGTATGATTAAATTGAGAAAATAATTAGAATTTTCATGAAAAACTTCAAAACCTATGGGAATTGAAGTTTGAGTTGCGTATGAAATTTCAGTGGGTAGTACACAAAATTGATCATTGGGCTTCGTTGGAAATGAAGAGACGAAGCTAAAGAGACAAATTTTACCAAAAACGGTGGTAAGAATCATTAGATTCCGACGGATAAAACAATCGGGTCACATGATCTGGTTAAGTGAAACGAATCGACCCACAACCCGTCTCAAGGTTGGGGAAGACCCAAAACGGCACCATTTGGGTCATCCCCATCCTTGAAATGGGTTGTGGGTCAACATGTTTCACTTAACCGGGTCACACGACCTGACTGTTTTGCCTGTCAAAATCTTATGATTCCAACAATCGTCTTTGGCAAAATTTGTCTCATTGGCTTCATCTCTTCATTTTCGTCGAAGCCCAACGGTCAATTTAGTGTAATACCCACTGAAATTTCATACTCAAACTCAATTCGAACAGGTTTTGAATTTTTTGGTGCCATTTCTATACATTTTACCAATTTAATCATGTAATTTTCTACCATTTTCAACTACAAACAAATTACAACATATAATAAAATAAATTTAGACTAAAATACAAAGATTTAATCAATTTAAAATACAAATTACACAAAAAAATGAAGTTTTGTGGAATTTTTTCTAGTTTTTTAGGAGAGAGAAAAGAGAGAAAGAAGGATGAGAAAAATCTGGTATTTTGGAAAGGTAAAAAGACAATATTTGTCCTTGTATGTGAGCAACACGTGAGATTAACGGAGTTTTTGGACTGAAAATGACGTAGGTATTAATGGTGATACACTTTTGCAAGTTCAAGTATTAAAAATTAAGATATTCACTTGTCACATCCATTATAGTTGAAGTACTTCTAGTGTTAATATCTAAAAACAAAAACAAAAGTTTATACAAGTGAAGTAAGAAACAATTGGTGAGAATGTGTACAAACTACCTAGACATTTTTGTTTATTATTAATTTTTCTTTTTGACAATGTCTTCTTCAACTCTACTTTAAATTCTGGAGCATTGTGAGGAATAATAATATTAATTTCATTGTGAGAGACCTTGTTTATATGTAGAACAATTAAGGTTCCAAAATGACCCACTCAGTGATATCCTTTTGTGGACTTCATAATGGCCACTGAAGCATGATTGCCTCATATATTTATTTGGTTTCATAGCTTCCTCACTTTCAAACACTTTTCCTTCTTTCATATTTGGTAGGTACATTGCACATATAATAAGAGGTTTGAAAAATTACTGGAATTATAGTTTGACATTAGTTCTAATATATCAATTAAGCTATCAATTCCAAGCTTATAATTAAATTTATTTAAATTTTGTTACCAATTACAAAGGGAAATGTGGTGTTTTTTTGGCTAAATTTTTTTTTCTTCATGGCAATCATAGGAACCTATCCCAATCAGGCTATGACCGAACAAATCCTCATCTTAATTTTATTTTTGGGTATTTTTAAATGGACGATTTCCAATTTTTATTTTTATTTGTCTGCTACTTGGGAAGGTTCGTTATAAATATTCCCGTGACACTCTCTCCCTATCATATTGCCCATAGTTGTCCTCTGGACCACATATGATAAGGTACATTTTATATATTGTTATGTCATTCCCTTCCTTCTTTTGACTCTTTCTATCAATTATTATAAAAAATAAAAACTCTTTCTACGAGCATTAGCCCATATTCTACCAAAGTCTTGTGATAAGTATATTGCTCACTTCTGCTGGCAATTGTCAAGCTTCCTCATCAAATACCATATACAACAAAAAAAAAGAATAAAATTCACATTTCTTTTTCATGAGGAATAAACTGTCCCTTAACTTACCATGCTAAATTCACTAGACCCTTAAGCTACAAGATTACAATAGATTAAGACCATTACGCTACAACGGTTCAGATGTCTTAGGAAACTTCTTTGGTGTTCTTGTGTTGATATTTGATCAGAAGGTAGATTAAAGACTTCTGATGTAAAAACTAAGCTTGGATTAGGGGTGTACAAACCCGCAAACCAGACCCAACCCGGCCGATCCAACCCAAACCAACCCAACCCATTGAAAAAATTGAATATTTAGGTTGGGTTGGGTTAAATAATTTGTAACCTGTAGGTATCGGGTCGGGTTTCTGGTTGGATAACAAAAAACCTTATTAACCCGACCCGACCCGCATCCATATTTAAAAAAAACCCGATTTGCCCTAATTACACCTAAAATCAAATATGTTGCCTCCCTTATCTCCCAAGCCATTCCCGAGACTGCTAGTTCCAGCTCCGGTCCCCACCCCCCTCTACTCCGCCAGTTCCAGCTCCAGCTCCAGCCCCGCCTCTACTCCTCCAACCCGCCTCTGCTCCACCAGTTCCAGTTTCAGCTCCAGCCCTGCCTCTGCTCCGCCAGCCCCCCCTTTGCTCCACCAGTTCTAGCCCCTCTCAGCTCCAGCCCCGCCCCCCATCTCAGCTCCAGTCCCCAGCCCAAGTGATTCCCGACTACCCCGCTCCCCCTCTGCTCCTCCAGCTCCAGCCCGCAACCACTCCCAATTGCTCCGCCCCCTCTCAGGTGAAAAGCTCACCTCATTCAGCTCTATCCCCCAGCCCAGCCCAGCCCAGCCCGAAGTGGAAGCCAAAGCAAAGGTCTGTGTGGTTTTGATATTTTTAAAGAAAATGTTTGGTTGCTGAGTAATGTTTAATTTCAATGTTTTTGCTTCATGTTTTGGCTTTGCTTTGTGATGTTCAATTACAGTGTTCCTAGTACAATATGTTTTGGCTTTGCTTAATGTTTAATATCAATATGTTTTTAATTTCAATGTTCCTAGTTCAATTACAATTTACACATATGCTTGCTTTCTGTTTACGATGATTCATGCTCTGCTATGAACGAACCCATATATAATTGTGATTACATTTTTTTTGGGTGAAATTGCACTTGGTCTTTCAAAAAATGGAGTGGAAGAGCAATACACACTTCACTTTCACAATTAAATTATGATGGTCTTGAAATTGTACACAGAATTGCACCGCACCATCACTTAGTCTCCAAAACTTAAATGCAACACTGCAGCATGAAGAATATAGTGAAACAAAAGAAGACAAAACAGTAGAAAAGAAAAAAATAGTGAAACAACTCAAATGAAATTTTGGAAGGAAGTGGAGTGAAGTCAAATGGAGAACCAAATACAATATTTAGCTACTATTATATGGAGAATATAAAAGAAACCAAGATGCCAAAAATCAAAATCGTGGAAGGAAGTTGAGCTTTTGGCAATTAGGGAAGTGAATTATGTTTAGTCGACATTTTATTAGTTATTTTATTTTTATTTTTTTATAGTAATGGAAATATTTATTGATTCACGAGAGGTAATAGCCAATACATTTGATTAAGATTTTTGGTGACAGTTTGAACATTAACTGTTATCTAGCAGAGGACATTAAAGTTATGATATCTTCTATGTTAATTTCAATGTTTCTTTTTTCAGTAGGAGTGCTAATACTATTTTAAGCTCAATATACTTTGGGTGTAAATGATTTTCGAACTGGATTGAAAATAGTCTGGAGTGGCTTTTTTATGTAATGTTATTTCTGTTATTGAATAATGAAGTTCTCTATTTTTTTATTTTTTAAAAATAACTAATATATATAGTACTTGTATCAAATAAGTATGCAATTAGCTAGTCGTTCCCATCATCCAGAGCCAAGTATGATGTGTTGAGTTTGGAACACCTTTACAGAGACCAATATCCATGTTCAGATGGAAAGGTCTTGCTTCTTCAAGATTCATCTTCCCTCAAGAATGTAGAAAGCTTAATGGTGTCAATTGTGAATAATGAGATGTCATTTCATAAATGTCAGCTCTAAGTTGCTTTTGATGATACTAATGCACGTAATACCCTAAAGAATTAAGTGCGGGTTTAGGAGTTGTAAGGTCATGAAGAATTGAAGATTTTATTTTGTATTGAAAAAACATGCTTTTCTTTTTTGTTTGGTGTCAAAATTTGATACATTATTTTTTTATCTTCTACTGCTTATGGATTGTTTGTTATAATTTAGTTTGACAATGATTTTTTTAATTTGAGACAATTTATTTTTAAAATTTAGTTGGATATGGATATGGATTATAATTTATATTTTTAATTTTGTAGAGAGTTTTTGTAGTTTATTTTTTTGCATTATAATAGTTTATAATAGTTCATTCAATTTATTTTTGCAAAAATAAAGAAGAATGAAGTTAAGTTATTAATTAAAATTCAATTTATTAAAAAATTAATTTAGACTAAATTAAAGATGAATTAACCTGACCAACCTGATCAACCCAACCCGCACTCTATGGGTTGAGTTGGATTGGGTTTATTACCCTTTGCGGGTTGGGTTGGGTTATAATTTAAAAAACCCGAGCTCTATGGATTGATTTTTTTTTAAAAACCCAGTCAACCCAACCTGCATACACCCCTAGCTCGAATTGTTTGTTTTGTGATCTATATCCATGGTTCTAACTCTTTTTCCTCCATTTTTTTCTCATCAATATCTCACTTCCTGCAGGTTTAGACCTTTGTCTCTCTCTCCCCTTCTCCTCTGTTCTTCCTTTTCTTTTTGTCTCCACTTACTTCCAATCGTAGCTCCAATCCCTACTTGAATTCAAGAAAGCACGTAAACTATTTCCTTGGCTTGGATCTCCCCCGTGACCTGTCATCATGTCTGTCATGATCTTTTGGACTATGGCTTTTGCTCTTTCCTCGTTTATATGAAATAAGTACTTGAGATTGTGGATTTATTCCTTGCTCTTTCTTTCAATTTTCTTCATTTCTCATGCTATCAGTTACCATCTTTATGGTAACTTTTCCATCAAAACATAATTACTTAGTGAAACAACGGGTGTTCACTAGCTATTAGACAATGAACTTATTAATATCAAGGCTTGTACTTCATCATCAAAAGTCATCTTTACTGCTCCAAGCTAATTAAGCAAATATTTGAATTTGCTCATATGCTTTGCGATGGAACCTCCATCTTGATATTTCATCATAATTTTTTTTAATCAAAAAGACTTTATTTTGAGTAGTTTTAATTTCGAACATCTGCTCCAAGGTCTTCCACAAATTGTGGGCGTTGGTCTCTTGAGCAACAGAAGCATATACATTGTTACTGTTAGTAATTAATCCTGATTTACAACTATTTTATTAGTCTCTTAATTATCTATGGTATTACCTTAATTGCTTTTGTTACAGAGTAAATATTTTGGCTGTTGGTATTTCTTTAGTGATACGGTACGTTTCACTTAGAGTCGGTTGGTTTCTTGCAACTTTTGAGATGATTCCATGTGGCTGCCTCATAGCCCTTAGATCTTGCCTCATACTGTTTCACTTATATTCTTTACCTGCGCTGAAACTGAAGGATTGTGTAATTTTTCTAGGGTTTTTTAGAGAGAGAATAATGAGAGAAGCTCTGAGTGTTCTTCTATTTGTTCTTCTTCCTTGTTGTTGTACTTTTTTGTGTGAAAGTTTGTGAGATTTACCGAGTCTAAATCGTTCTGAGTGTTTGGGAGTTGAGGTTTTTCTAAAGTTCTACTGTGTGTAGAATGTTTTTAGCTTGTATTTACTGGATTTCTTCAAGATTATAGTATAAGCTCCGTTACCGAAGCACCGTGGATGTAGACAGAGTTTACTCTATTGAACCACGTAAAATTGACTGTGTTTTCTTGTTGATTTCTTTTCTTTTTCGGTCCAAAGCCGTTTTTGTGTTTCTGGTTTTTCTTTAACAGTTACCAACCCACTACATGATTTTTCCAATATAAGCTCCGTTACCGGAGCACCGTGGATGTAGACAGAGTTTACTCTATTGAACCACGTAAAATTGGCTGTGTTTTCTTGTTGATTTTTCCAACATCTTTTCCATTCATATTTGCCCATTTGGCATCATTAATATCCTTTGGTTTGGTCTTTTCTCCTTCTATGGGCTCATAGAGATCATGATCGAATAATAAATCCTTCATTTGGGACTTCCAAATTGTGTAATTGAAAGTTGTGAGTTTGATCGAATGAGATCTACTCGATTCCTTCATTTAATTACTTGCACTAGGAAAATATAATAGACCAAAATTCCGATACCACTTGTTAGAAAAAACACACAAAAATGATAATAAATAATGCACAAGAATAATATTGTTTTTTTCTTTTGTGCATTTAAATGGGTTAATCAGAAGGCAAAATGAGAAAGGAAATAAACACAGTAAGTAAATATGAAAACGATAAAATTTTACGTGGAAGTCCTTTAAAATAAAGAAAAAAAACTACGGGACCTAAGTCCAAAAATCATCCACTATAAAATAATAAAGTACAATAAACTCTCTCTAAAAATTATTTAAAGGCTCCCACACCGCTTAAAAAGTAGCTCTCACCCAAATAGTATGTCATAGAAATAAGAAATAATAGTTGTACAAAAAAAAGAAGAATCCAAAAATATGGGATAAAAATCAATGCTTTTATATGTTCTTGAATTTGTGATACCACAATAAGATCTTAAACATCATATTTATAATATTACATAGTCGGTTAAAAACTATATAGCCGACTTTGCCAACTTGGTTGTAGTTGGCTTTGAATTGCAGCAAATACAGCTGTGACACTGGCATAGCAACTTGGGCAGCAAGCAAGCTTGGCAGCAAATAATTCAAGTCAACATTTTGTGCTTGAACTATTGATTGCTGCTGGACTCTACAATTCTCACTCTCCAGCGCATTCAAAAATGATGGTCACCTGCTATCTATCTGTTATGTCTCTACATAGCTTTAGTTTATCTTTTCTACCATTTTCAAGCAAACGTGAATACCCATTTATCTTTTAGTGCCTTCTTCTATCTCTGGAACTCTCTAGCTCTTCTACTTAAGATCTTTGGATCCTCGAAAAACTCTTTGGTTTCTCTCCAGTAGATACACCATCATCTAAGATCACTATGATAGTAGCTTCTGATAGGTCGAGTCTCCCCTGCTCAAAAACCTATTATTCCTCATCCTAGCAACTGATGCTAACACTAGAGCTTGAACACAGAAGATAATTTGGGCTTTTCAATGTCTTTCATTGTCTGGCTTTATGAATCAATATATCCATGTTTATTATCCGTACACTTCTTCTCCACTTCCCGCATGGAGGACACCCTTGCACTGAGCTTCTACTCGAGCTCCTTGGATATATATATATATATATATATATAACATGTGGCACGAATAACCTCATCCCCAAAATGACTTTGGCAGTTTAGCCATACTGATCATACTTCTGACCTTGTTCTGTTCATTCTCTCTGGAATGTGTGAACTATATTCTTATACTTTATCAACTGCAATAAGAATCAAACTCTCTGAAATTGCAACCTTTTATCAATCTTACGCAGTACCATGGTGCGGAACAACTTCAATAACTCTAAACTTGGTCTTTCATCTACAAAAATATATCCATAATTCCAGAGAAAAAAAATCTTATAAATCAAGATCAGAAAATATCTTTTGCCTTCAAGTGATTCTTTCTCATAGTCATCAGAGTGCACCAGACTGAGCAACTCCAGCATCCTTAATGCAGATGATCTTATATCAGATCGTTAAAGATGGTGACCAAGGATTCACCATCCTTTTTTGACTGGTTGCCATTAAGCCTCTGCTCTCGTAAGAATTTTCTACAGTTTTTTTTCATATGACATTCCTGGCCACAATAGAAACACTTATATGATGTTCTTCGGTCAGTAGATCTGTAAATGCTTTCGTTTCTCCCCCTGCCTTGACTACATTTTTGATATCTTCCTCGATTCTCTAGAATGAGGACTTGTGCACCATGATCAATATGTGCATCCTTTCTCCTAGCATCTTCATTAAAATCATGTATCTTTAACAATAGACATAGTAAGCTTATAATTATTGAGAGTGACCATCAGCGTCTTCTAGTTTTCTGGTAGTGAGCTAAACAGAAAGAGTACTTGCTCTTCATCCCCTAAATGTAACTCCACAACAGAGAGTTGATTTACCAAGCTTTGGAACTCCCTGGTGTGCTCAGCTACAGAAGTTCCACCTTGCAGCTTCAAGTTCACCAATCGCCTTATCAGTAGGCTTTATTCTGAACAGTTTTGGCCTGGTACATATCCTCCAATTTATTCCAGAGAGTATAAGCGTCTGTCTCTTGTGCTACATGATAGAAGACATTGTGATCGATTCATTGTCTTATTTGATCGATCGTTTTCCTATTCGGCTTCTTCCATGTTGTCTTTTTGCTGGGTTCAGGATTCGTTCCCTTAGCTTCTATGGGATCATACAAATCTCTACAGCCGAGAAGATCTTCCATTTTAGGTCTCCACAACGTGTAGTTTGTAGCAGTAAGTTTAATCACAACTCCGAATGATTCTTCCATTGATGCAATGACATGATCTAAAAAATTAGAGTTGAATTACACAAAACAAAGCTCATTGTTACGTCTGGAATGGTAAAAAATGGTGGATTTGACTTTTTTTTGGTCAAAATGAGACTCCCAAAAATTTAAAAGGTAAAATTGCAAATTCAGAAACTATAAAGACTTATTTGCAATTTTTGAAACTTAAATTATAGGGCAAAACTATAATTTCAAAAAATTTAAGAACTAGTCTGCAATTTCTGAAACCTCCAAAGGTGGTGATGTTGTGGCAAACACATGGTGATGACGTGTCAGACACATGGTAGACATTTGTCGATGACGAAGAGGGCAACGAGTTCGATGATGTGGCATACCATGTGGGAAAGATGCTGGCTTGGATATGACATGGCATCTACGTGGCAGCTGACGAGGTCGTCTTCAACTTTCAAACGGCGCATATGGAGTGTACAACGTGTGATGGACCTTTAGCACCTTTGGGCGATGTGTAGAGGTGCGTGGATCGTTGGAATCTGCTCTGGCTGGTCTCTTTCTTTTCGTCTCGTCAAGCTATTCAATCCAGTACCTTCAATTTTCTGTTTTGAGCTCTTTTGAATGGTGAATCGAATTGAAGAACAGAGTATATTCATGCTCTATTTTTCAATTTACAAGTCCAACCTCACCCTCTCAGCCTCAACCAAGGCTCTTATACCATTTGTTGGGATTTTCTGATCCCTAATAAGAAAGAATTGAGAGAAAATAATCTATTACTACTTTGATAGAATTTATAGAAAAAATTTGAAAACAACTCTCAAAACTCTCTCACACCCACAAAGCTCTCTAACCCTTTCTAAATCTTTTTGGATTTAATCTTCACAAATCTCTCTTTGAATTTGTGATACCACAATGAAACTTAAACATTCTATTATAATATTACATAGTCGGTTAAAAACTATATAGCCGACTTTACCAACTTGGTTGTAGTTGGCTTTGAATTGTAGTAAATAAAGCTGTGACACTGGCACAACAACTTAGGCTGCAATCCACTTGAGGCAGCAAGCAAGCTTAGCGGCAAATAATTCAAGTCAACATTTTGTGCTTGAACTATTGATTGTTGCTGGACTCTAAAAATTATAATCCAATCTCCTCATTTTATCCAGTGCACCAAATACTATCCAATAATATATGACTATAGGACAAAAATATAGAAAAAAAAACTATTATTTATTATTTCCCTATTTTCTTTCTCTCCCAATTCTCATTCCCTTTCTTCACTTAGAATGCAATTTTCACTTCACTAGTGGCTAGTGCACTTCTATTTATAAGGTTTTAGTGTGCAAGAAGACAAAAATTAAATTTGCTGGAAATTTAGGGTCATGGCTATCGGGCGGCACTCTTGAGAGGAAATTCAGCATAAATCTTTGAAAATATGCATTCCACGTGGGAGGGAATCCATATCTCTTTTACACATTTCATTAGCTATTGCTTTTGCTTTGGGAATTTTCATAAAACAAAAATACTTAGCTTTGGGATTATATAATATGATCCATTTAGGATTTTTGTTTTTTAATTAGGATTTTTATTTGGCGTCAAAATATATTTGTTTATTCCTCTAGCTGATAATGGGTTTTGGGTGTTAATCTTCATGTGAATTCAAGCCATTGTGATCCTTGTAAAAATAGATGTAAATAAAACTTTCAAAATGAAACCTACGGTATTCCTTATTCTTATTGTGTTATTGATTTGGTGATGATGGTGTTCGTTTGAAAGGGCTAAGGGATATAACCCACTTTCCCTTATTACTATTGAATTGTAAACATGGTTCAAGGAATATGAATCTCACTCAACTTCACCAAAAAGTTCTTATAAATATGTGAAGTTTTTTATTTTTTATTTTTTTTATTTTTGGTAATGGAAAAAAGGTTGTAGGGCTAGAGGTTGGTGTATCCCTTTCAACCCCGAATAATGGACACATCCGCATCAAAACCCGTCTATATCTCGCTATTATGCTTAATTCAGCAGAAAAAATTGAGTCTCTGACCTAGGCAATGAGAATATTCGATCTTAGTATTCTTCGCTAAAAGTTGAAACTTTTACCAACTCATCTAGAACTCTTGAGCTCATAAATATGTGGAGTTGCATTATTCGTGTATTTGTATAATCTTTATTACAAACATATTGTGGTGTTTGTTTATTGTTATTCATATACTTGCATTTACTTAGTTCTAAAATGCTTTACTTAAGTGTTCTTTGACATTGGAAGTATAGTTTAGACTTTAGAAGCTCAAAGCATATATATATATANATATATATATATATTCATTCCATATATTATTTGTTTATCTCAAATAGATGGTATACTTGGATATTTTTAGCTAGATTTGGATGCTTTCATTTATGTTGTTCTAAGTTTGTTTATGAAAATACATCTTCTTATTTGGTCTATTCGTCTTATTTTGATGGACTACAATGGGCTCATTTTCACTTTATATATATATATATATATATATATATATATCATGAATGAATTCTACAAATATTGGAATTAAAATGATAATATATAATGGACAAATTAGGAGCAATGAAGATAATATTTATCAAATGAAACATGCCTTTAAACTTTTCAAATATTACTCCATTTAAAAAATTGGTATGAATCTACATTTTTCTTTACCATAGAACTAAGTCATGTGCAAAGAATAGTTCTAGAAAAGGTCCTTAATAGGTCAGAAAGTGTTAAAATTATAACACCGGTTTTTTAGTTTAATGTTTGACCACGTCAGTGAGCCTATAGCTGTTTGCTATTTTTTAATCATTATTTTATTTGTTTTAATCGTGTTCGTTTAGTGGAGTAGTGGGTCTTGCAGTTACTTGCCATAAGTTAGTGGAGTTGTGACAGAGATCATGTCATCTTGCACTCCTATTTTTTTGCATTTGTAAGTTTCTATTGAATAAATAGTTTTGTGAGAGTTTACTATTCTTCTCTTCTTTTATAAGATTGTTATAAGTATTGCATCTATTTTTTGTTTAACATTGTGGTATTAGAGCGGGACGATTGTGGGTGCCATATATTAGTTTGGTGAGTGTTTTCTTTGCTGATGTGATGAGCGATCTTCAAGTTGTTGGAGTCAAAAAGCTTAACAACCATAATTAAATACTTGGTCAATATGCCTTACCTCTTATATGCAAGGCCAAGATTTGTGGGAGACCGTCAATGGATGTGAAATTATGCAACCGGTGACAGGGGATGCAACTGATACATTGCGAAAGTGGAAGGTAAAAGTTGGCAAAGCAATGTTCATTTTAAAGACAACAATTGAAGAAGATGTGCTGGAGCACATTCGGGATGCAAAAACTCTAAAAGAAGCCCGGGATAAGTTAGCTTCGCTTTTCTTAAAGAAAAATGACACAAGACTTCAACTATGAAGATTGCCCAATATTTCCACAAGGTGAAGTCCATAGCTGCGATATCACAAATTTGGAATTAGTAGCTCCAATTGGAGAAACCAAGATGAAAAGAATAATCATTCATGGTTTGAGACTAGAGTTTAGAGGCTTTGTTGTTGCAGTACAAAGATGGCCAAACCAACCATGACTTTTGGAGTTTGAAAGTTTGCTTGCCGGTCAAGAAGCCTTGACTAAGCAAATGGGAGGAGTTTCACTAAAAGGTAAGGAGGAAGTGCTCTATGCCAACAAAAGCAGAGGAAACTTCAAGCAACATACTGTTGGTGTATTCAAAAGGAATAATGACAACACAAAAAGTCATCAAGGAGAGAACTCTCAGGGAGAGCTTTGAAGAATTATGGCTACAATAAAATATTTAAAAGAAAGTGCTACAATTGTGAGAAGAAGGGTCACATTCAAAAGTTTGTTGGTTCAAAAAGAAATTTGTGGAAGCAACGCTGCTACTTCCAATATAATCAAGAAAAACGAAGATGATTGGGATGCTGAAGCATTATTTACTATAGAAGATGAAGAGTTAGTTCTCACGCTAACGCCATTTAATCAGATCGATTATGAGAATGACTAGATCATTGACTCAGGATGTTCAAATCATATGATGGGTGATAAAAAAAGTTGTAGAACTTGTTAGAGTACAAGGGAAATTGAGTGGCCGTGACAGCAAACAACTCAAAATTACCTATAGCTCACATTGGTAAGACTGTAGTAACTCCTTAATTTAGTGCTAACTATGTGTCGCTTCAAACTGTATATCATATTTCAGGTATTAAGAAAAATTTGCTCTCAATAGCACAATTTACATCTTCTGGCTATTTTGTTTTGTTTGTTCCACAAGATGTGAGAGTGTACCATGATGTCAAGATATTTTCTATTCATATTTATAAAAATAAAATTAATTTATGTATAAGATAGTGTATCTTATAATTATTATTTTTTGGCTAAAAGATTATAGAATTTATAACACAATAATTTATTTAATTCTAATTAATTTATTTAATTTTTGTAAAATCAATACATTATGATTGTGCATCAATCACATTACAGTAATAATACATATTAATATAATTCTGCATTATAAACAATACAAACTAATATAATATAATACAATGCGAATTAATAATTGAACCTTCCAAACTGCCTTTAATATTAATTTTCTTGGAAATTTCTTTACTTTTGTTTGTCAATAAAACATTGGAACCGCTTTACTAAATTGATAACATGTAATATCAAAAGGGTAAGTTCTGAATTTGTGATTTTCAGGTAACGTTACCGGAAAAAGAATTGGCTTTCTTCTTCGAACTTGGGTACGCCGTATCCTATAAAAAAAGTTTAGCTAGCCGTTGGCTACTGTTTCGTCGAGCATAAAACCCTAGGTGAGAAGAAGATTCAAATCTTCGTTCTACGAGTCTCTGTTCCTTCATTCCATTTGCATAATTGGAAGGACCAAGTTAAAAAGTGTTGGAAGATTGCTTCTTCAATTTACCTTCCCGCAGGAATTTCTCCGTTTCCCGGCATTGATTCGGCGAGAAACTTGTTGGTTCCCGATGGAGCATCATGGTTCTGATAACGGTGTCGTTTTTAAATAAAAAAAGGGAGAAAATTGACATTGTTTGTCGGCTTCTCAGTAAATTTGAGCTTTTAGCTAATGAAGTAGGTGTACGTTGCTTATGTGTCGCAGGGGATCATAGCCAGTATCTGGTTTGACTTTATGCACGTTTTTGTTCTGCAAGAGACTTCGATCAAAGCCTATTACTGCGTCTGATTCTCACTGTTCATTTTTTCTTTTTCTTTTTTTGATTTTTTTTATAGGAAATTTCTCTCAAACTCTACTCTGCTTCCGAAAATCCAGATTGGCCATCGGGTCTGTTTTGGTCGGAAAAAGAAATGGCGTCCTTGCTGGGTTTTCTTCCTGCTATATATTTATTACAGGCAATAATTCGTTTTCTTCTTTCATTTTGTTTTTGTTTTTATTTTGTTTTTGTTTTTGTTTTTCTTCACCCTTTGCAAGTAGCTAAGAGTTGCTCAAAGATTTTTGTGTTTCTACAATCATAAGAATGAGAACCGGCAGGCGTATTCTTGTGATGGGTTTGTTGGATAATATTAATTTGTTAAATTAAAGGGACATAGTTCAGAAGTATTGTAAGTCTTTTTTCTTCTATCATTTATAGGCTTTTAGCTGAATTGCTTGGCGAGTGGACTAGTTTAATATGATAATCTTGTTAATTAAGTTGTTAAGGAGAATGAGATATTTATAAGTAAATTGGCATACGAATTGTGAAGTGTATTTTTAAACTCACATACAAGTTGTGAAGTATTTTTTTCTACAAAACACAGATACTTTACAACTTGTTTGTGAATTTTACTTATATATTTACAGGGAGATGGAAATTGGTTATAGTTATAAAACTGTTAATAGTGATTTGAATATTGTCTTAAATCTTAATGGTATGACGATATTGTAATACCCCTGTTCATATGATGTTCAGTAAGGTTGTTGGTGGCTTCCATGTTCCGCACTTCGTTTTTGTTTAACTTTGGTATTTTTGCTGCTGTAGGTTATTTTCTTTGCATCTTTTCTGACTGCAGAGAAGACAAATCCGCCAGTTACTTTGAATTCTGATATCACACTTGGGTATGATCAATATGCACCATCACTTTTTTTTTTTTTTTGGTTTTGGTTCTAGCTTTTATTACAATGTAATCATTAGCATCTTTTAGTAAGTTTTATGTACATTTTAATTGCTGCTCTACCTACAGTAATTCATGTCTACGGTGGTTTTTCTTTTTTTGGTAAAGCTGACTTGATTAAAGTGGAGGAGTTCTTTACTCTTGGCTACAAGACCTGGTTAATTTTATAAGTTTTATTATTTTATATAATATTTTTTAATTTTGGTATTGGTCTTTTAGTAATTCTACCATCCTATTATTTTTGAAGGTGTATTCTATGTTCATAATAATTACAACATCTGTGTACTGTGATAAAAAAACATACATATTCAACTCCCCTCCTCCTTTGTTATGCTCAATAATGGCATTGTTATCTGTTGTCTGCTCCATAATGGTATTGGTTTCTATAATCCTTATTTCTCATTTTTTCGCGGGTGTGTTCTGCTTTACCAATGGCAATTTGGCCAAAGCACTAAAAGATGATTATTTTATCATGTGAATGCTGACTTGATTTGCTTTCCTCTCTCATATACAACGAATAACATAGTTTATCTGCTGTCAGAGAAAGGCACTCTGAAGAATATTGTGCAATGTATGATATATGTGGAGCACGAAGTGATGGAAAGCCTCTGAACTGCCCTTATGGTTCCCCTTCTGTCAAGGTATATAGCTTTGAATAGTTGTTGTGTCATGTGCATCTAAAATTTCTACTTCATTGTTCTTTTGATTGGTTTTATAACACCAAATGCTTTGTAGCCTGATGAGCTACTTTCTGCGAAAATCCAAAGTTTGTGTCCGACATTGAGTGGAAATGTCTGTTGCTCAGAGGCACAGTTTGGGACGTTGCGGTCGCAAGTTCAGCAAGTAAGCACTCATTTACCATTTTGTAATTAAATATAGATATTGGCTTTTAGTCCTGTAGTTTTATGCACATAAGATTAATATCCCTCTATCAAACTATGTTTGACCCCCACATTTATTTTTTTATTTTATTTTTATTTTAAATTTTATGAGAAAAATATAATGCATGATCCACATAACTTTTATCCTTCATGACCAAAAGAGCATTGGTTGACATTTTGTGAGAAAAATATAAGTATACTTTGGTTTGGTTTGTTGAAATTTTCTTTGATATAAGTTAAAAATTTAGATGGCTTTTAGGGTTTGCTTTTTGATTGAGTAGCCCAAGAAACTACTTTTATGTTGGGTCCATATTTGCATATTTATGTTTAGATAAGTTAATGTACCATCTCAAAGAAGTTAAAAAGATATATTGGTATTAAGCTTTGCTGCTTAAATTAAGCCAATTACAATTCTAGAGTTACGGTATAAATAGTTATTTTATTGGCATATTATACTTATGGGTGATAGTAGTAGGATAACTGGAATTCCTATTAGTTTCTAGTTTGATCAGCTCTGTGCTTCCTGGATCACAGAAATGTATTGATGTGCTTTCCAATATGTGCTACATAAGATGGAGGGATGGTAAGTTTTGTTTCAAAACTGTGATGATGTGCACTTAATTCATAACGTTCAGTGCTGGAAGAGTCAATCAATATAACGGACTCTTATTCGGATTTTGTGCTTATGTGTCACAGCTGACATGGCATAAGACTGGCCTGTATAAAATGTATTCTGCCATGTATGCAGGGTGTGAGAATGAGAGTGTGGTGGGAGTAGAAACTAGGAAGAGCTGAACATTCTTTCTTGAGAGAGTCGTGTTGAGAGAATGGGCATCCATTTTTGCTTTTACTGTAAGATGCCATTATCAAGCTGTTAATAAGCTTGAATCTGTATTCCTCTTGAAAGATCAATGAAATCTGGCTTCCTTGCTTGCCTGTGGATGTAAGCTGTTGACAGCTGAACCACGTATTTCTTGTTTGTTTTGCTTCTTAATTAATTGTTTCATCTTGGTTTTCTTCTGTTTTGCTGGTTTATGCTTTAAGTTTTATGTCTTTGTTTTGCTGGCCTAGCTGTTTTGAGTGTTTATTAGTTGCTAAAATTTCTTACAAAAACTTATCACTCTACAGGAAATAATAAAATAATTCTGATCAAGTCAAGATATACAAACTTTAATGAAGTCTTGATGCATGCCTATCTACATGTGATAAGGTGTATAATCCAAATTATATGCATCACTACATGCGGATAGGCATGCATCCGGACTTTATTAAGGTTAGGACATCTTGATGTGAAAATGATTGAATAATAAAATGCCGGATGGACAATCTTCTCGAAATTGCATCTTGTGGAAAAAAAAAAAAAGTAAAAAAAAAAGTCAGTACTCATTTGAGATATCATTATGTTATCCTTTCTGTCTGCATTTTGTGAGCTTTCTTTCAGACAGCTTTATTCGGGTATTTCAATTTTTAATTTTGTAATTGAAATGTTAATTGCTATTAGTCAAATGTATTTTGTTCGAGTTGTTGGTAAGTTTTTCATGATTTGCACTTTATATCAGTGACATGCTATTGATTGTTTGAAGAAGCCTGAAGTGCCTCATTCAGTAAATATGCATATAAGCCAACTTGTAGTGTATGCAAATCTATTGCAGGCAATTCCTTTTCTTGTGGGCTGTCCAGCGTGTTTGAGGAACTTCCTAAATCTATTTTGTGAGCTTTCCTGTTCTCCAAATCAGAGTCTGTTTATCAATGTTTCGTCTACCTCCCAGGTTAGATTTACTATCTATTGCTATTTAAAGCTTATGTTGGGTGATTTATGGTGCATTTAGATTTTATTTTGGTTAGTTAGATCCTGGATGTTTGTATACATGTTTACTGGGGATAGGGCTTGCATATTTCTTTTAAGTAGTTGAGACTTCTAGTCTTCTTTGAAATTTTGCACTCTCTGATTTCAATGATATCTGTTTCCACCTTTTACCAGATACAGCAATAACTCCAACTTAATTCTGAAAGTGAACATAATGAACTTTTTTTAATTATAGTTTCTTCTCCTCAAGATCTGAGGGTCAAAACCAATATAGACAATATATATGCACACACACATATAAATATTTCCCATGTAACTTGTTTTGTTGATTTCTTAGTAGATAAATTTCTTTGATGATGCATATAGGCTGAATATGCTGTTTTATTTGTGAAATGGTGCTGTACCATGTTGGCAGTGTTGTATCTGGTTTATGTTATTGCATACTTGAGACAGGATAGAATTTTCTAGTGCTAAACTTTTAGGAGGTCATACACTTTCTTCCATATTTATGTTGTTTGTAACAAATTGACCTTTTATTTGGGCTTTTTTAATGCTTATTAAATCTTAGAACTGTGATTTAGTTTCTTGTTTGATATGGTTATAATTTACATTTGCATTTATGATATTCTCATTATCTTTATTACTGTCATTGTTATCATCATTATTTTAATTTTCAGGTCAAGGGAAATACAACTGTGGACGGTGTTGATTATTACGTATCTGATACTTTTGTTCAAGGACTGTACAACTCCTGCAAGGATGTAAAGTTTGGTACTATGAACACGCGGGCCATGGACTTTGTTGGTGGTGGTGCTAACAGTTTTATAGGTGACTTCAATAACGTGGATATGGTTTATAAATATGAAAATTTAACTATTAATGTGCAGTAGATATCATCTGGTGGTACAAGTCCAGTCTGGCCCATCTTCAGTGCTAAGTAGAGGTCTTGGAGCCATTTATCAAATTGGATAGACAAAGTGCTAAGTTTAGTGATTTCCATCCTTGTGGTTACTCTACTTAGGAACCAATTTAGGTGATGAAGTATAAGTTGTTCTGGCCTAAATTCCATTCTGTCCCAACTTCATTTCTAAGACAATTTAATCCTGATCACAGTCTTCATTATCAACTTGTCAAATAAGTGTATCGTTTGGTTTGTTTATTCCCTTTGTTAGTTTAACTTGAGTGGATGTTCCCATTATTACATATTAAACATTAACATTGTCATGTTAAGTTGCCACTATTCCCAAAAGTTCAAATTGTTAGGAAGTGGGTTGATGTTGGACCAGGATACAATAGAAGAGGAAGATGAATTTTGATGAACAGGGACAGAACTAGAAGAAGAATGGAGAAAATAGATGGGGATAGAATTTAATTAAGAGGGAAAGAAAAAAATGAAATTAGAGAATATACTTTGTTTGGTGATCAATAATCTCATTAGTCTGTCTAATAGAGCTTCCAATTTGAAGAGGGAAACTAAAGTAAACATGAAACTAATTCATCTGGAAAACTAAATTAAACTAATTCCAAATGAAATCCAAAATTCAAATATCTAATGAAGCATAATTATTGATATAACTCCTATGATAGCTTGTTTGCGTAATTCTCCTGGATTGAGGAATTTTATTTTAACGAGTTAAAAAGCTTAGCTTGTAAGAGAATGGTGGAGATACCACTATTGAAGATAACAAACTTTGTCTGACCATTGTCAATATAGGAATGGTGTTAATAAAAAATTATTCACAACCAAAGAAGGAGGATCTGAGAGGCCTAGATAACTATAGTCTATACATATCCACCATACTGAAGATTCATCTATAGTTAAGCTTGTCGACAATTGAAGTACAAATTATCATATAGAAACTCAAATGGTTTAGCAATTGGACTAATGGTTATGGAAAATGATTAATAAAAGGACCAATGGCTCCATTATGTAGTTTCTTTGTGCAAGTGAGAAGACAATAAGGAACAAATTGAGGCATGACATGCACAAGTGTATCATCTTTATTGACAATTTGAACTTCAATGTTATCAACTCTACGATTATGAAAGTGAAGTTGTTGAGTAATATGACTACAATAGGTTCAGAATTTAGGACTCAAAAAATAAATACAAATGAAATGGTAAAACAAAAAGATCGGCAAATTGTCTTGCAAATTCTTAGTAGGAAATTGAAGTGACATTAAAGTACGGGAACTTCGTTTAGGGGAATAATGGAGTGACAGATCAAAATAATGGGCTTACCTATGTATATCAAGCCAATACAGTATACTGTTTTAGCACTCAATAGAGTTAGGGCCTTTCATGTGAAAAACAATTAATTAATAGAAATAGAGAAGAATTAGTTTACAGAAATTGGGAGAGAAATTGTGCCTTACAAAAAATGTGCAGAGCAACTAATCAATAGAATTGGGGTTTAATAGGATTCAAACACAGACTAGAGATAATTAGGTTATGATACCATGTTAAGTTAACATTGTTTCCATAAGCTTTAAGTTATTGGTACATGATCCAACATTGTATATCAAGCTAACAAATATACAGTTTCAACGGTGGTCCTTGACCATCTCATAAATTTGATCACAATGTTGATCTGTTTACTCCTATCTATTACGCATGTATAACCTGCCTCATTTGTGGGTTTGTGGTACTCAATGTCTTAGCAATTTGTATCCTGTTGCCGATTGAGTTGAATTAACTTGTTCCATTCTGCATACACTGTAACTCTTAGCTTATCATCCAAAAGCTTAACTTGTTTAAATGGGCCTAATCATGTATGCGAAGCTAGCACAATAGATAATAGATAGTTGTAACAGTAAAATAGCAACTTTTATGCTTAGTAATATATTTTTCTCTAAGTTCTAATTCTCACTGCTCTTATTTTCATTTTACAGAATGGTTGGCATTTATTGGTGCAAGAGCGGACCCTGGCCTTCCTGGTTCACCTTTTCCCATCAGCTTCAAGAGAAGTGTTTCTGAGTCATCTCGAATGGAGCTAATGAATGTGTCTGTTTATTCATGTTCTGACACTTCACTGGGCTGTTCATGTGGTGATTGCCCATTATCTCCTGCATGTTCTAGTCCTGAACCTCCATCTCCATCTGAAAAAGAGTCTTGCTCAATCAGAATTGGATCCCTTAAGGTTGGAGTTGATGCAATTTAGATAAGTCCATTTATTGATCCTTTTAATCAGTTCATAGCTTTATGTATATCACCTGTTTGGTTCTTAATTGATGTCACAAAGCTATCAGTTTTCTATTGAATTTGATACCTGTGAACAACCTTGGTGCTCCTGATTGATGAATGCAGATTCGGTGCATTGAATTTGCAGTAGCAATTCTGTATATAATTCTGGTCTCTGCATTCTTCGGATGGGGATTGTTTCATCGGACGTCAGAAAGGAGGAGACCTGCATCTGTCATGGAACCACTTTTGAATGTCATGCATGATGACTTTGACTCTGATAATCTGCAGAAGGATGAGAGCCATATCACAGAAGTAAATTAAATTTCTAAATTTATTTTCAGGATACCATTATTATTATTATTGCTGTTGTTGCTCTTTTCCATTTTTTTTTTTACCCATTTCAGATATGGTCAATTAGGATTATAAATTATGTGGCTGTCTTTTTGTAGTGATTCATGGTTTGAAGGTGGTATTTGTGCTTTCTTCTCATATCATATATCATATGAAACTCCTGCAACCTTCATGGGCCTCCCCACCACCACTTAAGTGATATATATATTTTTTTATTCTGTTTTTCATTATCTTACTCCTATATAAGTTATAATTGTGCCTTTTAGATTTTATTTACTGTTCTCTGACATCTAGTGTATGATTTTGCTTCTGAAATTTTGTCGCAGTTGAGCTTTTCACGTCCCATCTTGGGTATTATGTCTGTAATTGCTAATTTTTTTTACCTATACCATAGTTAAAACTTTTGAAACTTATGAAGGAATAGCCAATGATACAAACGTAGTTGTAAATTACTTGAGTGCAAATGTTTGGTGCGAAATAACAGCCTGCATAAGGACTCTAGGTTGTACTTATTTAGTTAACTTGTGATTTGGATGCTAAAATATAGAGCCACACTTTGAGTTGCATGTGGGTTGTCTATGGTTATTAAACTTCCATATTAGCTTTAAACTGCGTCTTAGTATGTTATATAAGTAAGCTTGGAATCCCAAAGGTTACCTTTGACTAACACTTTTGGGTGAGGCTTGGTGGGTAGTAACATTGAAGCTTAATATAAGCTAATACAGAATCCTTTTAGTACAATGGTGCTGTATAACTTATACTAAGCAAATACATGGATTGATAATAATGGTTAAATTTAAATTAACGATTACAACAATAGAAGCTTTACTAGTAGCAGTATTACAGACATATTAATGATTATATCATTAAAGTAATATTAAATTTCATCATCAGTATGTCAGATTTATATTTTTAATACAATAATCTAAATAATAACATAGTTTTAAAATTTTAAAAAATAAAATATTTATTGTATAATATGTTTATGTAAATCTGGAGTCTTAATTTGATCCAATATCGTGCAAAGAATGATTGATGATACAAGATACTGCAAAACAGTGTTCTACGATACAGTACAGCCAAGAGAAACAACAAAGAACAATCAATGTGGCTTTTGCCTTATTTTTGTTGACTATTATAAGGATTTGGGTACAAGTCTTGGGTGTCTGGGTGGTTTTGTACCAATGTACCAAGAAACTCAATTATCAAAACATCTAGCATTTGGTATAGCCATGTAGGTAGGCAGCTGCTTTGTGTGTTGATTGTTTTAACTATTGTGATGAAGGCTGTTAAATTACTTGAAGGAGTTATTTTAAGTCCAGCATAACTGACTTAAGAGATGTTTATGTTGGTAAATACTATAAATATGTGCATATGCTCATTTGTGGAATACTTTCTAGGTTATTTTTAAGTCTTTCCTTTTTTTTTGTTTTAATAATTACAGGTGCCTGATTTGGTACCTTCCATTAATAAAGGGATCCAACTATCTGTAGTTCAAGGATACATTTCAAACTTTTTCAGGTTAGAAACTGTCAAGTTGCTTTACTTTGTGTACTGGATAAGCCTTATAAATTATTAATTATTTATTTGTTTATTTTTATTCTGCATCAGGACTTATGGGAAGTGGGTTGCTAGAAATCCCACTCTTGTGCTTTGTTCCTCGTTGGCAATTGTTCTTGTGCTTTGTCTAGGTCTAGTTAGTTTCAAGGTGGAGACTCGGCCTGAGAAGGTATCATAACCTCTAAATTTTCTTGCAGTATGGGAAAAGATTTTTGTTGTAACAAACTGACATGTTTTCATTTGGATCAGTACAAGGGTTGTTCTTGCGATCTATTTTTCCTTGTTTTGGCAATACTTTCAGTAGCTTATTAAATATAGTTCATCAATTCTATTCCTTCTCTTTCTCTGTCTTTCTCATGGAGTTCATGACAGTTCATTATGTGTGCACAATTTGAGCCAAAAGATTCTAACACACATTCTAGTTGGTACTGTTGGGTTAAATATGTGGTTTTCACCTCCAATAAAGAGGTCTTTTATTTCCTTCCCATCTTTTTGTTCCCTAAAATAGTTTTCCTTGTCGTGAAAAATAATATTTTTAGCTTAGAATCTTTCATATTGTATTTGTTTTGTAATTTGCATCATCTACATTTTTTATGCGTACACTGTACACTTAATATGTGCTTGCATGTTCCCATGCGATGAAAGGGCTTTCGATAGACAATGAAACCAATGTTTTTTTTTTAATCTGTCTTTTTTATTTTCTATTTTCTTATTTTGCCCTCTTGGTTATTGTAATGAAATTTTCTTATCTCTTGGTTATTGTAATGAATTTTTTTTATCTCTTGGTTATTGTAATGAATTTTTCTTAGTAAAGAAGCTTTGATTGATTGAGGAATATGGTGCCCACTAAATTATAGATGTTTAGTTACCATCAATCCTAAAAGCTTAAGCAATTAAGAAGTGAATCAAGTGTATCTATTAAGCTAACATAATCACTTACTGATATCTCTCTCACATGTAGGCTTGCACAATGGGTAGAAACGAACTCTGGCCTTATCGATGTTTATTTAGTATAGATTCCAAAAGCTTAAGTTATTAGGAAGTGGGATCGACTATGCTTATCAAGATAACTCGTAGACATCCTAATAATCTCTTGCATGTGAAGGCCCACATAATAACCATAACAATTTTATGTCTTATGAAGTGTACAAAAATAAGTTAGTAGAAATGGAGTCACCAGGATTTGAACACAGGAGACAGGACCATAAAGACAACTTGAACTCATACCATGTTGTGTTACCATCATTCCCAGAGCTTAAGCTATTTGGAAGTGGACACAACTGCACATGTCAACTTAATTTAAGACACACATACTAATAACAGGACTGAGTGAAAAATTGTAATACTGAAGGGTATCTCAAGAAACTTAAATTTTAAATTTTTTTAGGATAATCTGAGTTCGTATATGTCAATAACTTGTTGTCGATTTAAATTGTGCTCCTTTAACAAAAAATGCAGGAATGTCTATGTTATGTGAGTTTCCTCCTAAGTTACAGAATGCTGTTTGGTTCTAACATTCATATCCTGTTGCTGCTAATTTGGATAAATGAATTTTCTGTGGATTGATCTTGCTTGAGGTTTTATCTATATCTTTGCAGCTGTGGGTAGGTCAAGGGAGTAGGGCAGCGGAAGAGAAACATTTTTTTGACAGTCATCTTGCCCCCTTCTATAGAATTGAACAGGTATCAGTATTCTTTTCAACTTTTAAGGTGTTGCTCCTTTTTCTCTCTCTCTCTCCCCCCCTCCCCCCCCNTAAGGTGTTGCTCCTTTTTCTCTCTCTCTCCCCCCCCCCCCCCCCCCCCCCCAAACGATCTTATGGGACTTTCCCGGTATAACTAGCTGATATCAATGTTTTTCCAAAGGTAAAGAGTTATTTTCTTTATCTTTTGTTTCGCGGTTGAATAAGTAATTGGCTTTTAATTGTTTCAAATTAGAAATATGTCGTTGGTTGCTGATAAATTAATAAGTTTAATTATTGTCTTAATTTTACTTTTTTGGTTTTTTGCTGTGTCTATGTTTTGGAGGATTCCCTGTCCTCTCCTTTACCCCTGGTATTCACTTCCTATCAATAAAATGTTGTTTCTTAAAAATTTGGATGTTTCCATGATTCAGGGAAATACGATTTTGAATCTTGGTTTGCTCTGGTGATTTGCTGTTATTCTTTTTACAAAATCATTTACACTCTTCTTCATCTAATATATATTATGAAATTTTATGACATATTAATTGGTTTTGTCTTTCAGCTAATAGTAGCGACCATTCCTGATTCTAAGAATGGCAAACAGCCCAGTATTCTTACGGATGATAATATTCTGTTACTTTTTGATATGCAGAAAAAGGTATCATCAAGTGCTTGGTGTTATTCTCAATAATCATCTAGATCTTATCTAAGTTCTTGTATCTTATATACACAGTCACTCAAATATGACAGGTTGATGAAATTAGGGCAAATTATTCTGGCTTAGTGGTATCTCTCACTGACATTTGCTTGAAACCTCTTGGGGAGGATTGTGCCACTCAAAGCATTTTGCAGGTTTTATTTTGTGCTATGCTTTTTGTAACTCTTAACATGTTGGAATGTATTTTTGTTTGTGTTAAATGTTAAAAACAGCTGGATAACAGACAAGGCTTAGAGAAATACTTTTCCTACTGGTTTTGCTAATGTGATTTTGAAAATAACATGTAATGTCCTCAAAATTAAGTCATTAGCTTCAAATTATAGTATCTACTTTTTAAGTTTTGACATATTCATTTTGTTTACCTTTCCCTTGTTGATAGTATTTTCAAATGGACCCTGATAATTTAGACAACTATGGAGGAGTGGAACATGCTGAGTATTGTTTTCAGGTAAATTCTGTTAGCCACCTTGTTTTTACCGTCTAGATGCTGGTTTTTTGAAAACAATTAGATTCTTTTTTATGTTTTCATAGGTAATATGCATACATACAACTCATTCTGCAGTCGAGTTTTCAAAGAAGGCATTTTCTTATTCTTAGTAGTGGTAAACTATGAGTTAAAAAATGCAACAAACCTTTAGGCGTCATTGACTGCAATGGTAATGACTGACCAACTTGGCACATATGCCTGCTGTCCACTTTATAAAACATATTAAAAAACACAGCTAAAATACTCTATACATGGAGAAATAAGATAAGGAGAATAAAACGACACCCAATCAAAAGTAGGAGCAAAAGCCTAACAGAAACTTCTTCTCTAAGCAAAACACATATGCCTATATTACTTTTTGATGCTCAATTGTTGATGCATGATTAAGATAGTAAAAAAAGACCAGAACCGTGCTAGCTTGAGGATATAGCATATCGTAGAATTTCTATCAACTACAATTATTTAGGCTTTAGGGCTAATTACCATCATGTGTCAGCAGGGTAGGATAACTAGGTGACAGCAGGCTTATTAAGGTTTGCAAAGGAAATTGTTTTTACTATAGTTGCTGTCTGGATGTAAAAGAAAATAGGTTTAGGGTGTAGATCACAATGATCACAGAGAGTCTAGGAACCTAAAGGTAACATTTAGCTAGCACACTTTTGGTGAGTCTTTGTGGGTCGTTATATAGGATTTGGTTAGATGTGGTGGCAGCAAGTGAAGGAGCAGGATTTGACCTTGGGTTTGTGGACTGCAGATCAGGTTGACCAGGATGTCAATATCAAATTATCAAAAAAGTTACCAGGTTTGCACAAAATAAACTAGCTATAGAAACCAGGATAAATTCTGCTGAAAATAACACAGTTGCAGAAAGCACTCCAGTTGCAGAAGTATAGCTGAACTTTGGTAACTGTCCACAGATCTAGAAAGAGACTACTCCTCAATTAGAGGGGTTTCACAAATTTATAGTTATAGGGTTGATAGTAAAATCACAAATAAAATGTTTATAAACATTTATAGTACAATAAAATGCTTTTTTAATGCATACAAAGTGGAAGTGTGCTTGTGCTCTTGTTTCCACATTTTTCCTCCTCTAGGAAAATTATAATGTTTGAACAGCAAAATAGCAAAAAAGAAACGAATGCATTTTTAGACATTATTTTCTAATTTTATATTTCTAAAAAACAATAGGAAGCACACTGTTTACTGTTTACTTATCTGCTGTGTATCTAAATCTTATTATTGTTGCATTGCCATTTTATTTAGTTTTTACTAGAGTATTGAATAATTATTTGCTTCCCCTGCATCTTCCTATCTTCAGCACTACAGTACTGCAGACACATGTATGAGTGCGTCTAAGGCGCCACTTGAACCGGTCACTGCCTTGGGAGGATTTTCTGGGAGCAATTATTCAGAGGTAAAATTATCATCCCTTTACTGGGTGTTTTTCTATAAATTAATGCTATGATGATTTTCAATTTTCAGGCTTCTGCATTTCTTATCACCTACCCAGTTAATAATGCGGTAGATGAAGGAGGCAATGAGAATGGGAAGTCACTGGCTTGGGAAAAGGAATTTATCAAGTTAGCAAAGGTTTGAACACTGGACATCCTTTCTTATTTGTGATTTGCGTGTCTTGTGTGTATATCTTGTCCATGACCATTTTTTGATTATATACAATTCTCAATGCATATTCTCAAAAGCTTAAGCTGTTAGGATGTGGGTCCAATTATGTATGTCAAGCTACCATAATAGACAATACATAGTTTAAAGGCTCATGTATAGGCCTTCTGTTACAGGGTCAAGGGTAACACCTGCCCACTAACAGAGGGAAAAATTTCGCCCATTTGCAAACCTTTTACTTCCACTTACATGTATAGAACCTGAATTAACAGAAATGGGGCCTATTATGTATGTTAAGTTCACACTAGTATAGTAAACTAATTTGTAATTTGTATAAGTTGTTTGGATGTACGTCGACCTAATTACTTTCTATATCTTGTTCAAGTATATTTTATACTACAGTCTCGGGAAATATTTAGGATGCTATTTTGTAATGGAAAATTCTTTGGGATCAGTTTTTATTTCCATTTTGTATAAATCTTGAAATTCTAGGGGAAGTCTTATCCCAAATGTTTCTACTTGTTATTAAAATGATAACCCTATTTGGTTAGTCAAAAATGTCTGCAATCAGCAAGGAAAAGACTTCAAGGATCTCAATAAGCATATAGTTATTTGGTTAATATTTCATCTAGAATTATAAACATTATCTTGCATCTGAAGCAACATTTTTCTTAGATTATCTCCATCTTTCTTTTTGTCAATGGACTCCATTACTCCTTTACATGTTACCATACCAGTATATGCCTGTCTTTTGCAATTTTTTTTTTGTTTATATAGTTTGCAAATTGTGGGTACATGTTTTCTGCATGATCATGCTTTCTTTTATATTGGGGGGGGGCATTGTTCAGTTCCTGAAAAAATTGATGCATTTTGAAATTTGATGCCAGGAGGAGCTGCTGCCTATGGTGCAATCTAGCAATCTTACTCTTTCATTTTCATCCGAGAGCTCGATTGAGGAAGAGTTGAAAAGAGAGAGTACTGCAGATGTTATTACAATAGTAGTACGTCAGTTAGACAATTGAACTCATATGAAAAGCAGATTCATCGTCTGGGTTTCCACTTGTGAACTAAATTGTTTGATCATTTTAACTCGTGTGATCAATTTTAGTTTTCTCTCTATTTATGTTGCTCATTCCTGTTTAACATTATATCAGGTAAGCTATCTGGTAATGTTTGCTTATGTATCAGTGACCTTGGGAGATGCACCTCGGTTATCTTCTTTCTACCTCTCATCCAAGGTGTGATTTTATTCTTCCTTTAAGTTATGCTTAATTTTTATACATCTTTCTCCATGATTGTGTGCATGTACTTGTATATATAGCAATGTTTTATACACGTCTCAACTGGATACCTAGGTACATGTATAAAAATATTTTCTTGTCTCAGCAACTGTTTTGCTAGAAAATGTCACACTTATGAATCTTGATCTCCCTGATACTTTTCCATTGGTCTCAGCTTATGATGTGATGAATATTTTGTGTAACACCTTTCTGACTAGTTGAAATATTTCCCTTTCTCAGTTTAGAGAATGAGATACAATAAAGTTAGTATAAAACACATACGTTTATGTTGTCATATTATTTTCATGTTTGCATGATGCATATTTGCCATGTCAGTTTATCTATATTGCCGCTGTATTCTATTAGTGTTTTTTGTTTTATTTATATTTTAGGGTTTCAGATGCTTAGACATGATTACTTTGTGCTACTCATTTTTTCTTTAATGATTTCCAGGTGCTGCTTGGTCTTTCAGGAGTTGTACTCGTCATACTTTCTGTCCTTGGGTCTGCAGGATTTTTCAGTGCCATTGGAGTTAAATCTACATTAATTATAATGGAAGTTATTCCTTTCCTTGTTCTGGCTGTAAGTTATTTAAGTTTGTTAATGCCAGTGTTACCAATGTCTTATAGTGGGTGGTATATACTATATTTGAATATTCAGGTCCTGTCATAGTAAGATGAGATGTATGCCAAGTTCCTATTTTCTAGCACTATGCTACTTGAGTTATATATGATGAGCAACTTTGAGGAAACTGACTTGCAAAATATTAACCTTTATAACCTTATAGGCAAGTAATAATATGAATGTGCATAGGCTACTTTGTTCTACATGCACATCATTATTAATTTGGTGCCTATGCATAACATGTTTCCCAGTTCACTCAGACTCATTGTGCACCATACTTTTGTCTACTCTGGAATTAATAACACTTTGGTATCCCCCTTGTAAGAATTGACGCTTATCTAGATGGATTGATTTTCTTGAGAAAGAAAATGATAGAATACAAAAATGAAAATATATAATTACTGCTGAGCCATAAGTCTCTCATTGGGTTAATACACTTTAAGATGTGTTGTTTACTTATTTAGTTTATTTATTTTTTAAAGTTCTTGGTAAGGTAAGAGTACTTCTATGCCTTTCTTATCCATTTTTCCCTTCATATTTACTTTTGTAACTTTCCATTTTCTTTCTCTTTTTTCCCCTAAGCCTTGATCTGGTAGTTTCTCTACTTCCTGATTCTTTGGAAACTAAACTGTGCAAACTGTGTTTTAGTATTATTTTATCTATTAAGTTCCCCCTTTCAAAATATTTTCATATATGTGCTTTTAATTGATAATATATAAAAAGTAAAAAACACAACTGATTGTGTGGGATGCACATTTGGGGTTAATTCTTCTCCATCCATAAACTCTATTCAGAGTTATGTTCAACCTCAGTCCATGGATTTTGAATGAGAGTACAGATTTAGTAGGAATGCTTTGTGATAATTCATTTTTCTTTGTCATCAGCATCACTTTGCGATCTTGCTGTGATTAATTTTTTTCCAATCCATTTCTGTGCTTGTTCCATCATTTATTTATGCAATATAGTTTTGTTTTATTTTATTTTATTAATATTTTTGGTTAATCAGGTTGGTGTAGATAATATGTGTATACTGGTACATGCTGTAAAACGGCAATCCTTGGAGTTAGCTATAGAAGAAAAAATAAGCAATGCGCTAGTAGAAGTTGGGCCATCCATAACACTAGCTAGCTTGTCTGAGATTCTGGCATTTGCAGTTGGAAGCTTCATTCCTATGCCAGCTTGCCGAGTCTTCTCCATGTTCGCAGGTCAGTTAATATTTTCACTTCAAATAGAATTTATGTTGGATTTTTGCTTGCGTTTAATGTTTTTCGGTCTTTTACTTGTTGGGTGTATTTTTTGGTGATAGCTTTGGCCGTGCTATTGGACTTCTTTCTACAAGTTACTGCTTTCGTTGCGTTTATAGTTTTTGACCTCTTAAGAGCTGAGGATAACAGGATTGATTGTTTTCCATGCATAAAAATTCCTACATCTTCGGAGCCAAATGAAGGTATTTTAAATATAATGCACAAATATAAATCCATACATTATTATGACATATATTATAGTTTCTAGTTTACTATATATAAGTACATTTCTTTTCCTATCTGTAAATTAGTATGATTTCTTATTAAAATCAAAATTGTAGGGATCAATCAGAGAAGAGATGGACTGCTGGCCCGATACATGAAGGTAGGTTTTTGCATTGAATGGAAATCATCTTTTAGGAGACATCTCTAAATTTATTGATGTTGTCAAAGCCTGTCTGTTTGTCAATTGTGTAGTAACGTTATATATTCTATTTTAATTTTTTGCACGCTGATAACTTCTTAAGAATAAACTCGGATATCTTCAATTTCTTTTGCTTCCAAATAACTCTCTTTTGGTGCTACATTTTTAGGAAGTTCATGCACCCTTTCTGGGGATTTGGGCAGTTAAAATGGTCGTCCTTGCTGTCTTTTCTGCTTTTACTCTAGCAAGTATTGTGAGTTGCTCATGATCTACATGCTTCCCTATTTACATTCTAGTTTTCTATTATTATTATTAAAAGAAAGAATCAGTTTACAAGATTATGTAATTTCCAACATTATATAAAATTCTTTACAGGCATTATGTACTAGGATTGAACCTGGTTTGGAGCAAAAGATTGCTCTTCCGAGGGACTCTTACCTCCAGGTTCCCCATTGTTTTATTGTAGTGTTGTATTATTAAATTCTGAATTCTGTTGTATTATTAAATTCTAAATTCTTTTCTTACTTTCCTATCATTGACATTTTCTCCGTGGCAGGGATATTTCAATAATATCTCAGACTATCTCAGAATTGGACCCCCATTATATTTTGTTGTTAAGGATTACAACTACAGGTATCTCTATAATTGGTGTTTATTGCCATCTGTCTATTTTGGTTATATTATATATGTAATTCTATGGTATACAAAATTCTACATGTTGACAGTTAAGCTTTTCACTTCACTATAGGTGTTATATTATATATCAAGTTCTATTGTAAATAAAGTTGCACATCTTGACAGTTAAGCTTTTCACTTTGTTATAAGTTCATTTGGGGTGATAATTTGTGTTGCCATCTGTTTTGGGGGTTTTGTAGCTTGGAATCAAGACATACAAACAGGTTATGCTCCATCAGCCGATGTGATTCAAACTCTCTCTTAAATGAGGTAATACATTGGATTATTTCCATTTCTTGTTTTTGGACAAGAACTTTTGACTATAACCTGCTAAAAGCATATATGAAGCTTGCATTTAAAGTTATATTTTGAAGATTATACTATAGATCCATAGCTGCTGCATCTCTGCAGTACGATTCCTTATACCTTGTATTATTTGTTTGCTGATTGGCCTGTATATACTGTTCTCGTAACTTTTTCTTATGATTGATGCGCTGTTAAAGTTGAAATGTTCCTGCAGAGTGCAATTAAATTTTGGATATACCTCACAGGCTGGACTGATGTTTTCTTTTTCTTTTCACTATGAGTTATTTCATATATTATTATGTTCTGCTGCAGATATCAAGAGCATCGTTAACAGCAGAATCAAGCCATATTGCTAAGCCAGCTGCCTCTTGGCTCGATGATTTTCTTGTATGGATATCACCAGAGGCTTTTGGTTGCTGTCGAAAGTTTATAAATGGCTCTTATTGTCCACCTGATGATCAGGTTGTTTCAATTGACCTTTTATTTTATTTTTCTGCTTTTGGAACTTGTGGGGTCTTTCTTCCATTGAGTGCCTGTTGTGTTGGCCTAATATAAATAGTTGGTTTCACATGCTAAAAGTATAATTTTTCAGTTTGATGGTAACTTAACATGGTATAAAAGCTCTAGGTGTCTCCATTTATTTATTTATTTATTCATTTTATTTTTTTTATTTTTATTTTTTAACTACACAGTGGAAAAACTTATTTTTTGGCAGAGTTTCCATGTATTTTCTTTTTTAATATAAACTTTTGTTAAATTTTCACTCTTTGCAACTTCTCCCTTTTAAGCATAAAAAAGTTGGTCAAAATTGTTGCGAAAGACAAAAGTACCCCAACTAATAATATGTACCATTTCAAGGATTTAAAATAAAATAACTAGTGTTTCCAATAATAAAATTTATATGCACCATTTCAAGGATTTAAAATAAAATAACTAGTGTTTCCAATAATAAAATTTTGGCATTGGGTCGTTAAAGCCAAGTTTCTGAGTCTCCAATTATATTATTTTAATGTAGAATGAAATCGAGCATCTTATTACTTGGATTTTTTTCGCATTCTCACTTATGAATTCTGTCTCAATCTTATATTTTATTGAAAAAGGATAAATTTGCCAAAAAAAGAATAAAGAATAGAAAGAAATTCAAAGGGAATTATGTAAAAGATGAAAATAGTGTAGTAAGTCTGCAAGGCCCATTCATACCTATATAGGGTGAACTTATGCGTAGGGGAAGCATTAAGTGTGTTTGTGTTCGAGGTATGCATATATTAGAACTTAGATCCAATTTGTAAAAGTTGGGTTTTTTGGCAACTTAATTATGATGGACTTTGTAAACTTCCTAGGTTATGGACATGTACACATGCAAGTGCTAATGCTCATAAAACATACATCCTATGAACTTTCATATTAATAGATTCTTAGGCACATAGATATATTTTTATATGCACATCTATTATATGCGTTCTTACTTCTCACTTAAAATGGTACATGGATGCACCATATAGAAAAATGTGATTGCATGTAGAATTAACTTGCGAAAATCTCTTTCTGCATTTTCACATTGATCATTTATATGAGATTGCATAAGTACAATTTTATTTCAAAGGTTACGAATGTCATGCTTGAATTGATCTGCGATAAACTCTTGATGGATGTTTCATACGTTAACTGGCATGAGTTACTTTAATATTTTCTTTCATTTAACATTTACTATTTAATATTTGATTACTGAATGAGAATCTTTTTTTTTTTTTTTTTCAGCCACCTTGCTGTGAACCTGATGAGGGATTTTGTGGCTTAGGTGGAGTGTGTGCAGATTGTACAACTGTAATGTCCTTATTCTCTATACAACTGAAATATTTTAAAGCACTGTTTTTACCATATGCAATTTGTATGCTCTATTTGGGGTGTGAAAGAGTATTTAAGGCAATTAGAACTTTTTTTTTGTCTGAAAAGAGGACCTGCATCTAACATTTTAAATTGTTAGCAGTGCTTTCGCCACTCAGATTTGGTTAGTGATCGCCCATCTACAACCCAGTTTATGGAGAAGCTTCCATGGTTCCTTAATGCTTTGCCATCAGCTGATTGTGCAAAAGCTGGCCATGGGGCTTATACCAATAGTGTCGATCTGAACGGTCTGTAAGATTTGCAGTCTCCTCTTTATTTCTATGTGCAAAATAAGAATTATCTTATATTTGTATTTATGCATGCTGTGATTAAAATTCCACGAGCCCATTAAATTTTCTGAGTATTTTACTTCCAAAATTTGCTTCTTCAGGTTATGAGAGTGGTGTTATAAAAGCATCTGAATTCCGTACCTATCACACACCACTTAATGAACAGGTATGAAAATGTATTAACAGATACTAGAATTCTATTGATAATTTCTGAGCACCAATTATGCTGAGATCCTTGTATTTAATTTGACTTTCATGTTGTCAGGGTGACTATGTCAATTCATTGCGAGCTGCACGGGAGTTCAGCTCAAGAGTTTCTGATTCTTTGAAGGTTTATTTTATCATTTTGTACTGGGATTTTAACTTTCCAAAGTGCTCAGGTTACATAGGCATAATATATTTTTAGTTGGGTGATTAATTAGTGTTTTAATGCTATATAAGTTACAACTGAATTTTTACGATCAAGCTTTCTTTATAAGAGTGGCTGAGCCAATTTCTTTTCGATTGAGTTCAGACTTGAAAATTCCATTTCGAATGCACTAGAACTAGAAACCCCTCCTGTCTTGTACACAAACTTTAACTGCACATTCCCCACTTAGACTGGAAGGATCTAGGACCATGATCTAGATAAGTTTTTCTTTTTTGACAACTTATCCTGTGATGTTTCTTAACCATTTCTTAGCTAGTCTGTTCATTTTTCTCTGTTACACGCAACATTACTTTCTGATATAGATCCATATATTATACTGACAGTGTTTCTATGTTGCAGATGGATGTCTTTCCATACTCAGTATTCTATATCTTTTTTGAGCAATATCTAGATATATGGAGGATTGCCTTGGTCAACATTTTCATAGCACTGGGTTGGTATTCTTGAACATCAAACTGACAATACTTTATAAGTGTATGTATGTATACATAGAGAGATGTAGAGATGCGTGTGTCTGAGCTATATTAACATGTGGGTGTGGGAAAGTGGCAGTGTACTATGAACCTATCCTTCATACCTTAATACTGTTTTCCATTTGTCATTCTTGTAGGCATGCTAGTTCTGTTTTAAAATGATCATGTTGTCTTTTAGGCAGGTCAGTTCTTGAATGACAGTGATGGTAAAGTCACATTCGAGTAGTTAAGTTACTTTGATCTATTGGAAGTTATTTGGTGGCTGTTTTATTCCCATGGAAAGACAACTCCTTAATGTCAGTTACATTTCCAGGAATTGTTATTTTCTCTAGTTGTGCAAGTTTTATTACTTGTGACCGAAGAACTTATCTTTGTTAACATTCTCTGTTATATTATTTATAACTTGTTGATTTTCGTTTTCTCTCCTGCGTTTCAGGTGCTATATTTATTGTTTGCCTGCTTATAACTTCCAGGTATGAATTCATGTTTAACCTAGCTTTTATACCTGCCTGTTTAGAGTTTAAGCTATCTACACTGCAAGTCAATATTTTCTCCCCTTCTGAAAATTTTATTGTATTGATTTATTTGTGACAGTTTATGGAGTACAGCAATCATTTTACTCAATCTGGCAATGATTGTTGTGGACCTCATGGTATAAGTTTAATTCTTATTTTATTTACACACACAGAAACAATAGATAAATTTTTCATTCCTCTCATATTTGTTTTGTGACTTTATATGCCTTCTTTTGTTGTTAATTATTCTACAAATTGCATCTTTTTCATTTCAACAATTCATTGACTTCTTTCACCTGTTTAAAGAGGAGCTGACTTGCATAATTGAACTTTTCAGGGTGTAATGGCGATTCTGGACATCCAGCTGAATGCGGTCTCTGTTGTAAACCTTATAATGTCTATAGGGATTGCTGTTGAGTTCTGTGTGCATATCACTCATGCTTATTTGGTTCGTATTAACACGATTTGTATTATCTATTTAAGCTCAATTCATTGATTTTGTTGTAGTCATTTGCTGGTGGGGTGGTGCATTCTTTTCTAAAAAATGGATAATAAGTAAATAAATAATTTAACTATATTGTTGATCATGGCTATCTAACTGGTCATGCCATTGACCTCATTAATTATGCTGAGGGACAAACATCTCTCTATCTAAGCTTGAGATATCCTGTGAAGCGCTTTGATGTCATTTGGCCAAAGCAACATCCTACTAGCAAGTTGTATTGGGTTTTCATAATTTGTTACTGTTTAACTGACTACGCTGCACTCTTGTAGGTAACTAATGGGGATAGAAGCCATCGCGTGACAGAAGCTCTGAGTACCATGGGAGCATCTGTCTTCAGGTTAACTATGATAATCATACTTTCTTCTAATTTTTAGTGGTGACTTGTGATAATATTTGAACTTGGTAGATCTTCATAATGGAGCTGAATCTGCTTCTAAGTGGGAAGTCCCTTGTATTTGATAAAGAATACAAAATGAATAAAAAAATGGTACATTCATTTTTCAGTATAATAAGCATGCATGAAGAAAGAATGCAAACGATAATACTAATTGCATGCCTGCAAAGTAATATGTATGGACATGTATACAACTGGTCAATTAAAAATATTATATTTATAGTTCAGCATTCATCAAGTACGGATGCTGAGGGAGGACCTGGGTCTTAACATGGATCCATTAGTGGTCAGAAAGGTGTTTGGGATTGAACTTGAATATTTCCTTGTCATTTGTTAGACAGCCAGTTATTCCAAAAGCAAAAGACGTTTAGAGAATCTTGGTTTTCATTTCTGTAAAGTCTTTTGGTAGAGCAGTGAATGTCACCATGACTAGTTTAGTATCAATTTCTTACCTTTTACTTGGTATTTTTTAATTTATATTTCACTTGTTTTGGCAGTGGAATTACTCTTACGAAGCTAGTTGGTGTGGTCGTCCTTTTCTTTTCAAGATCAGAACTCTTTGTGGTCTCTGACTTCCCTCTCTTTTTATTTTTAATGCTTCTGGTAGTAAGATCAAGGATTAAAAGTTGTTTCTTGGCCTTGCAGGTTTATTATTTCCAAATGTACTTGGCTTTGGTTCTTATTGGGTTCTTGCATGGACTTGTATTCTTACCGGTAAGTTTAATGAATTTCCTCCTACACAACCCTTACATAACATCCTTGTATCTTTATTAGGCTCCTTCAAAAACCCAGTTTTGAGGAGCTTGCTGCAAAGTTCACTTTCTATTTTCACACAAGGGTCCCAACGTTATTTACTTATGTAAGATAAGACTAAAGCTTATGAAGCAAAATTCTAGTTGCTAACCTCAATGTATGCGACTTGTCACCTTTAATGATTGCTTAATAGGATGGGAAATTGTACCATCCACTAGGGCATAGTGAAATAACCATGCAACCACCTTGCTGGATGTAGACATTCCTCGAATGAATCTAATTTAATTTTGTGAAATGCTTGGGTTTTGTTTCTGTGGTTCGTAGGTCGTATTGAGCATGTTTGGTCCACCGCCTAGAAGTGCAATAACCGTGAAAGAAGATGAATCTTCATTTCAAATGAGCTGATAGTTAGAGAGGTATGGCCATCGTACCAGGGCAAAAGACAGTGTTAACTCTCACGTTATGTACGGACACAAAAATTCACTAGCACATTTTTGGCTGTGAAATGTGACTCACCACACAAAACGCAGAAAATTGTACGATCATGTACTCCTGTCTTAATTTTATCTTGTACAATTATGTATGTCCTAAATATGCACTTTCGTTTAAGAACTTGCACTGTACAGTGATAAATTTTATGTATATTTGTCTCACTTGTTGAAGATGCAGATGTTTACTTGTTTGCATTTGTCTTATATGGACAAATTGAATTTAAATAAAAATGGTTGAGATGGTAAATAATAAATTGAATTTTAATTTTTGTTTTTGCCCATCTCAGTGGCAAATATTTCTGTTTAATTTATTTACCCTTTATAAGTGTGCACATGGATATGCAAATATTTGTTTACTAATCAATTGAATGTAGATAATAGTATTCTGTCTTTCCAAATTGTAATACTCGAACATAGGGTGTGTTAGACAGATTAAACAAGAATGAAACATCATTGCCACTGTGATTTATCCAAATTATTCATGAAATGTTGTGTGGTCAACTTTTTAAAATTTCTGTCGAAGAACGTGTCAATTTTATCGTCTAGTCCTATGGATGGCCTAAAGTGAAATAGACAGACGCCAGTTTGGGGAAGTATAGTGTAAATTAGGCTATGAATCCATTTTAAAACTAGGGTTAAGTACATTTTGGTCCCTTTGAACATTATATGTTTTGCACTTTATTTCTAAGTTACAAAAAGTCTCAAATTGCTTTCTAAGCTAGTTCTGTCAGTTCAGTCTAATTTATGCATTTTGAAAGAGTGAATTTGATAAAATTAACCATATATAGCTCATGTATCTATCAGAAAATTGCTTTGTTTTGTTATTATTTCATTTTGACCAATTTATGTACAAATATATATATATATAGTAATTTTTTCATATTTTTTATCAGTAATTTGTCCGGAACTACGTGTATAAAAAGTTTGCACATTTTTCAGAATAAATTTCAGACATGGAAAAAAATATATATATATATATATATATAAATTTTAAAATATAAAAATTATTATTAATGATATGTTATTAGTTACTATCATGTCAACATAATTGAATTCCATTATGATTGTCACTAAAAGTTTATTTTAGTAATAAAACTGAAAATTATCGTCACTAACTATAAATTATTCAGTAACAGTGTAACAATGCTGATAGAATTTCTATTAGGATGCCCTGATAGTAGCATCTCCACATATATATATATATTATATTAATTATTTCATCAACACAAATTCAAAGTTGGATATGGTGTGAATTTTTTTATCACGCCTATCCAACTTTGGATAGACATTGTCTTGAACAAATTCTGGACAGGAAGTCTGTGAAAAAAATTATATATATGTATGTTTTTAATTTGTTTGGCAAAATTTCATAATTAGACTAATGTGACAAGAAAAGAATAGTCCTTGAGGTGCAATCTGGCCATTTTTTAAATGTGGGAGCAAAGTGCAAAAATATGTAATAGTTTAGGATAGTATAGTGTGATTGAACCGTAAAACGAAGTTTGAATTTTCTAATGACATTTTAGAGATTGATTTTGAATTGGTATATTTATGGTCATGGAAAAGAAAAAGAAAAAGAAAATATTGGTTGTAGCTCGTTCATACATACCTAAATACAAAAGTTAAAAATGCATTTCGTTGATATGTTCTAAGTCAAGCGTAATGTAATATCTATCTTTATGTAAATAAAATTCATGAATCATAATACTTTAACGAGATGAGAGCTTTTCCATGTAAAAGTGCCTGTAAATCAAAACATATCCCCTTTTTAGTATAATCACTCAATTGAATTGACACTTTTTCCATAAGAAGCCCGTAAATTTCCCTTAGGGCTTATATAAAATTCTAATAGAGTAATGTTACTAGAACTATTTAGTCTACTATCATATTTACCATATATATTGTTGATAGTCAAACTCTTTTACGGTCAAGTTAGACAGAGAGAAAAAAAATAGATGTGTAGAATAATATGTAATATTTGTTTCTCCCATATAGAGGCTTAAAACCTTATTTATAGGCTAAATTTGGAGATTTAGTATGAATAAAATACAATAAAAAGATATTATAGAGATATGATAAAAGTAAACTACTATAATTAGAATCCTCAGTCAAATCTAAATTATAACCACAAAATATCAGTATGGCATGATCATAATTGAATCATAATTGTTATATAATTGATGTAGTTTAGATATACTTTACTTCTATGAATATATATGTATGGAAGTGATGAAATTATTCCAAATATATACACATGTTATTATTTTATTAGTTAACATATTATTATAACCTAGATAATTTCTCTCATCATGGACTTCCTATCACATATTTGTCCAAAACAATGTGTATCCAAAATTGGATAGGCATGATAAAAAAATTCATACCCCTATCCAACTTTGGATAAGCGTTGTGACAAATTCTTAACAGAAAGTCTCTGATGAGAGAATTACTCATAATATAGATATTAATAAGTGAACTTTTCAAATGATAAATGTAATTAAAGATAAGCCAATCGAATAATAATACATGTATAATTGATAAATATAATGGTAGACTAAATGGTATATTTAGCATTATCGATAATGATTTCCTTTAGTATCTATTTTTGATCATCGTCACAATTGATAAACAATGAATGGTCCATAAATAAATATTGTTACAAAACAGATTTATAAAAGAATAGTTACTGTCAATCATGAAAGATGCAGATTGAAAAATCAACTATTAGAAAAAAAAAATTAATTGAAAAGGAGCATAAAATGTTTGTTTACTCTTCAACGATCAATTATCAACTTTTCTAAGACATGCAACTTGGAGCACTTAATTTAGCAATGACATCATTATCTTCCAGGCCAAAGCTCTTCTAGAAGGTTGGTTTCTCTCGTTTGTCCATTGAGAATTGTTGGTGGCCATTTATTCAAGTAGGTAGTATGCCTCTTCTTGGGTTTTGTTGAGCAAAGCTCATCCGACCGCAGCATTTAATTATTCCTAATTAAACCACTAATAAAGTTTGTTTGTTAGATTCTTGGACCCATGGCTTGGCCAAAGCATGGTTGTCTTGCACCACGCCAAGGCAGGAATTGGCTGTGGCTGTGCCTGTGATGGGCACAACTTGGTGGCAAGCAAGGCAAGTGTAGTTGTGTTGGTGGGATGCAGCAAGCCATATGCATGTGGTGGTTTTTGTTAGGCTCTTGGCTGTATTTCCTATTCTAATGAGATAGAAAGGTTGGGGCTGTGAACTCCGTAATAATGAGAGTTGCTATTGAATGTGAATGTATGCGATTTACCATTATTATGCATGATTGCCGTGTGGTTGGCATTTTATCAAACAGATGGTGTGCACATTGTATGGGCATGTTGTGCAACTATATGGGTTGGCATGGTTTGGGAAGGATGGAGCCTCAATATCGTGATGGATGGCTGACTAAGGTAGGTGCCTTAGAAAATTTGACTTAACATGGACATTTCATGATATAGACACTTTCTTAATAAATCTTTAAATATCTCACAAGCTTTATATAGAGATTCTCTATCTAAATGATTAAAAATATTAATCGCATTCCTAAACTTGGTGGGTATTGCATATGAAATTTTTTTATTCAAAAATTTGAATGTCAACTCATTTCAAGTAGTGATGCTTCCAAGAAATAAAGAATTCAACCAACTTTTAACTCGATCTCTCAAACTGAATGGAAACAACGTCATCACCCTAACCAATATTTAATTGTTGGTGGCCATTTATTCAAGTAGTGATGCTTCCAAGAAATAAACAACGTCATCACTCACTCCAAGAAATAAAGAATTCAACCAACTTAAATGCTTTCAAGAAGTTAATAATATGTTGATTCAGATCTTTAGTTGGTAAGCCTACAAATTAAATATTGTTGAGCATGGTCATGGTCACCGTCTTAACTTAAAAATTTGCAACACTGAAAGGCAGTCTCCAAATACATAATAAATTGCCTACCCTAGCTCTTTGGTGCAGATAATCTCGGATAGATATATTCTTGATCCATTTAAGCTTCGATATTCCTTTGATTAATTAGCTTGCTCGACCATTGTCTTGGGTTCAATTCTAATTCTAACATTCTAGATATGCTTTTCTCTCTTGCTTTTTCTATTCTTAACCTTCTTAATTCTTTTTCAGTAGCATCAATATGTTTTTACACACTCATACACAAAATAGTGACACTCCTCGGTACAACTTGGATATTGGGTGTCAATGGACAATTCGGAGAGTAAGATATAGAGATCAACCTATGTATGAACGAGTGACGTGTTAATTGATCAAGGTCTTTCTTTTAAAAACATGTCATAACATTTTGCCTTGAAGGCTAATTTGTTCTAAGGTATATGTGATTGTGATGAATAGGGTTTGTGACCTTTGTTCATGCTATGTGGAATAGGGACCATTTCGCTTTAATTTGTTAACTTAAGCTATTTGGTCTCAAAGGAATTCCATTTATTCAGAATAAGGGTTATTATATAGCCAGATTACATGAAGAGCTCATACAGGCTCACACAGAGCTTCCATCAAGACAGCCTCCCTCTATATGTTCTCGCTTGGCACTTGCCTGTTGCTGACTCCATTAAGATTAATTCGGATGGGGCTTTCTGTAATAAACTAATGAACATTAATCAAATATTTATAAATATATATATATATATATTACAAATTAATAAAATATATTTAAATATATTGTAAATATAAATTAGAACCTGTATATGATGTATTTGAAAGTACTCCGAGGTCTGTGTAATACCACAGTGTCCTTAAGAACGATTTCGTCCTCACAGGTGCGAGTGATTTGTTGACGATCGTCTCCCAGGATACAACGGATACTCCTGATCTTTGGCTTTAGCACCACTAAAGATTTAACTTCGAACTTAGAAAATACCTAAACTTTATCACCTCACGTTCTAATCTTTTGTTTATCTGTCTTTTTCCTTATCTATTTTCTGTCTCTAACCTCAAAACAATAGACATATATATAGTAAAATAAAATAGTAACTGACAGACAAAACAATTAAAACTAAAATTAAAACAAATTAAAACATATTTAATATATTTAATTTATTCAATAAAAACGTTTGTAACCGGCAACAGTTACAAACAGTTACAAAACCAACAATCCCCCACATGAATAAATTAAACTAGTCTCATTCTACACACAGGTGATAAAGCTCTACAGTTGGAGTCTGCATAGGACAGGTAGATGTTACTCTTTGAACCTTCCCTTGTAAAAATGTATTTACCTTACTGATTAAATGGTAGACACGATGTCTTTGAACCATTATATCATTTATGTAAATGATGATACACCTCACACAGAACCCCTTCCTGATATTTTCCAGTTCTCACTATTATGTTCGTTTTGGCCATGAACATCGTCCTGGTTCTGCAAGAGTTTAAAGAATTGCGCCCACCAAAATTCTCCTTGAAGCGGCCCCTCTTCACTCCCACATAGGTGATTCTTCTGTTTCCATATAATCCTTATAGATTACCAAATATCCGAGAATCATTAAAAGCATAGCTTAACCTTATATCTATCACTGTTTTATCATAGGAATGGGTAAGGGTAAAAACCCCCACAGTGATTCATACCAGCCTTTACAATTGCGTTGTCCCGTTGAACCTAAATCTTGGGATCTCCAGTCACATAGGTCGGGTTTCCATAATATCGACTTTTCTTTCACGGGCTTCAATCCCATTCCCCTCGATGACTTCTCAACTAATTCTCTATTTAACCCCTTGGTTAGCGGATCCGTAATATTTTCTTTTGACTTTACATAGTCTATAGAAATCACTCCAGTTGAGATTAACTGTCTAATGGAATTGTGTCTTCGACGTATATGTCTAGACTTTCCATTATACATGATATTCTGTGCCCTGGCAATTGCAAATCGACTATCGCAAAGTAAGCTAATTGCAGGCACAGGTTTCGACCATTGTGGAATGTCCTCTAAGAACTGACGTAACCATTCAGCCTCTTCTCCACATTTGTCTAAAGCTATGAACTCAGATTTTATAGTGGAACGAGCTATAACTGTTTGTTTGGAGGACTTCCATGTTACAGCTGCACCAGCCAATGTAAATACATATCCACTAGTGGACTTTGAATTCTTTATATCAGAAATCCAACTAGCATCACTATATCCTTCTAATACAGCTGGATATCTTGTGTAGTGCAGTCCGTAATCACGAGTATATCGTAAGTACCTCAGTACTCACACTATCGCTTTCCAATGATCTTGGTTTGGATTACTCGTGTATCTACTTAGTCTACTTATTGAGTAGGCTATATCCGGTCTAGTGCAACTCATCAGGTACATTAGACTTCCAATCACCTTAGAATATTCCACTTGGAAAACACCCTCTCCTTTATTTTTGGAAATATGTAAATTCATATCTATGGGTGTTCTGGCTATACCAGTATTCTCATTACTGAATTTATCCAGTATTTTATCTATATAATGTGACTGACTAAGAATGATTCCATTCGAAGACCTGGAAATTTTAATTCCCAGTATCACATCTGCAAGCCCCATGTCTTTCATATCAAACTTTGTATTTAACAAAGCTTTGGTAGTTTGGATCATATTATCGTTACTACCCACGATAAGTATGTCATCTACATATAGACATAAAATAACATATTCATCGTCTGTATCTTTTATATAGATACATTTATCACATTCATTTATTTTGTACCCATTTTCCAACATGGCAGAATCAAATTTTTGATGCCATTGTTTTGGAGCTTGTTTTAGACCATACAGAGATTTCACCAGTCTACAGACTTTTCTCTCTTGTCCTGGAGCATAAAAACCTTCAGGTTGCTCCATATAGATCTCCTCATCAAGATCCCCATTTAGAAATGCCGTTTTTACATCCATCTGATGTATCTCTAAATTTCGTAAGGCTGCTATAGCAATCACCATCCTTATGGAATTTATTCTCGTCACTGGTGAATATGTATCAAAATAATCAAGGTCTTCCTTTTGCTTGTAACCCTTTATTACTAGCCTTGCCTTATATTTATCAATAGTTCCATCTGCTTTCATCTTCCTCTTAAAAATCCACTTGTAACCCAAAGATTTACAACCAGGAGGTAGATCCACTAACTCCCAAGTATGATTTTGCAAAATGGAATCTATTTCACTTTTGATTGCCTCTTTCCATAAAGGATATTCAGGAGAGTTTATAGCTTCCTGAAAGCTTTGAGGTTCGCTCTCGAGCATGTAAGTAAGAAAATCTGGACCAAAAGTTTTTTCTGTTCTTATTCTCTTACTACGTCTAATTTCAACCTCATCATCTTGTCCATGATCACTATCTGGACTATCATCATAGACATCTTCAAATGTTCGTTTTGACGAACTCGGTCCCTCATCAGATTTGTATGGAAAATTATGCTCGAAAAATGTAGCATTTCTCGATTCCATTATTGTATTTCTGTGTATATCTGAAATCTCAGATCTGTACACAAGAAATCGATATGCACTGCTATTTTGTGCATAACCAATAAAAATGCAATCAACTGTTTTTGGACCTATCTTTACTCTCTTTGGAATAGGTACAACTACTTTGGTTAGACACCCCCACATTCGTAAATAATTGTAGGAGGGCTATCTTCCATGCCAAAGCTCATAAGGTGTTTTCACCTCTTTCTTCCAGGGCACCTTATTTAAAAAATAATTTGCTGATAAAATAGCTTCCCCCCACAAGTTCTGAGGTAACCCAGAACTTAACAGCATTGCATTCATCATTTCTTTGAGGGTTCGATTTTTTCGTTCAGCCACACCATTGGACTGTGGTGAATACGGTGGAGTGACTTCATGTCTAATCCCATTTTGAGCACAAAATTCACCAAAAAGATTTACATATTCGCCACCGCGATCACTCCTAATTACTTTAATTTTCTTATTAAGTTGATTCTCAACTTCAGCCTTATAGAGTATAAATTTCCCTAAGGCTTCATCTTTGTCCTTTAGCAAATAGACATAGCAATATTTCGTGCTATCATCAACAAAGGTAATAAAATATTTATTGCCTCCTCTCGTTGGTGCAAATTTCAGATCACATATGTCACTATGGATCATATCTAAAGGTTCAGTATTCCTTTCAATAGTGTGATATGATAACCTTGTCATCTTTGCCTCAACGCAAGTTTCACACTTGTATTTATTGTCAATTTGAAATGTGGGAATATGATTTAAATTAATTAATCTCCTCAGAGTATTATAATTAACATGTCCTAGTCTACCATGCCACAAATTGGAAGACTCAAGCAAGTAAACAGAAGAAGTACTAGCTTTATTCATATTTTTAGGCTTTACAGTCATTACATTAAGTTTGAAAAGTTCATTGGCTACATAGCCATTTCTCACAAACATATTACATTTTGACAATATGACCTTATCAGACTCAAACACCATGCGAAATCCATGCTTGCTTAGAAGCGATCTAGATACCAGATTTTTCCTTATATCTGGTACATACAGCACGTTGTTCAGAGTCAGGTCTTTCCCAGAGGTCATCTTCAGAATCACCTTCCCTTCACCTTTTATTTCAGACGTTGCAGAATTTCCCATGAATAACTTTTCCCCACTTTCAGTTGGTTCGAAGGAAGTGAACAATCCTCTGTCTGAGCATATGTGGCGAGTTGCACCAGTGTCAATCCACCACTCCTTTGGGTTTGACCCAATAAGATTCACTTCAGAAACTACGGCACTCAAGTCGATATCATCGACCTCTCTGGTGAGTTTCTCCACTACATGTGCCATTTTATTTTTCCGTTTCGGCAGTCTGCAATCTGCCGATTTGTGACCTATCCTGTCACAATTGAAACATTTCCCTTGGAATTTGGGATATTTAAATACCCCTCCCTTGGGACCTAGCTTGAAATTCTTTCCAGCAAATTTCTTGGTCTTGGAGCTTTGACCATGCTCCACCACGTTAGCTTTAACGAAAGCCTGCGATGATGACCTATTCTTTGATCGTCTGTTGTCTTCCTCAATGAGAAGTCTAACAATCAGATCATCCATGCTCATCTGCTTTCGCTTATGCTTAAGGTAGTTCTTGAAGTCTTTCCAACCTTAAGGTAGTTTTTCAATAACTCATGCCACTTGAAAAACTTCACTAATCACCATCCCCTCAGAATGGATTTCTTGTATGATCACCTGCAGCTGTTGGACTTGACTGATCACAGTCTTGGTATCAACCATCTGATAATCCAAGAAACGACCCACTACAAACTTCTTGGATCCAGCATCCTCAGTTTTGTATTTCTTATCCAAAGATTCCCACAGCTCCTTCGTTGTCCTCTTGCTACTGTATACACTATACAGAGCATCACATAGGCCATTCAGAATATAATTCTGGCTCAGATAGTCGGAACTCTTCCAAGCATCCACAGCCATGAGAGTACTCACATCGCTAGTCTCATTGCTCTCTGGTGCCTATTCAGTCAAGAACCTAGCAAGGTTTAATGTGGTAAAATAGAATAGCATCTTTTGTTGCCACCTTTTAAAATCCTTTCCATCAAATTTCTCCGGTTTCTCCGCATGATTCACGGGTACAGAAACTGGTGCCATCAAAGTTGGTGCTTTTGCTACAGGAACGGTATTCACGTTGTCTGAGGAAACATTAACCTCTGTTGCCATTTCCTGTATACGAAGGAAATATAAATTCTTTAGTTGTTGAACAAAATTGTCCCAACATACTAATTACACAAATTTCACCAAGAAAATTGCACAAATTTGAGGTTTAAAATTCCCACGGATTTACTGTATACACCCACAAATTTCTGTTTACACCCACATAAATTCTGTATACACCACGAATTTTCTGTATACACCGTCAATACCAGTCAATGGTAAACGCAGGTCAACGTTGATCAACGGTCAACATTAGTCAAACAGTCAACGGTCAACGCCGGTCAACGTTCCACGTGGCACATGCCATGTCAGCTTAAAAGGCTCCACGTTACATTCACGTGGCTGACTACGTGGCTATCCACGTGTCATAGGCCAGCCCTACAAACGGGCTGTGCCTCAGCCCACTATTTTCCCAACTGGACTAGGCCCAAACCCAGCCCAACCCAAGCTCAGGCCAAGCCTTGCCAGGATCAAGCCCAGCCCAGACCAAACCCAAGCCCAAGCCATGCTAGGCCTGCTGCCTCAGCCCAGATGCCCAACGCGTCAAAACGACGTCGTTTTGGGTCTTCTTCTTCACCCGTTTTCCTGCACCGGGTCGGGTCATGGGTATCGCGACCCGGTTAATGACCCGGCCGTATCTCCTTCGTCTGACCTCGGTTTTCGATGCCGTTTGTCACGTTTTCTTCGTCTCGTCGCCCACGTTCGGAATAGGAGTTCAATTTAAATTAAAATTAACCATAAAAAATAAATCCACAAAAAATAGCTTCGGGAATATATTAAAACATATCAAAAATCATATACCAATATGTATATATATATAAATAAATAAGATTAACTGAAGACGAATCGTTCTTAAGATTGTAATAAACTAATGAACATTAATCAAATATTTATAAATATATATATATATATATTACAAATTAATAAAATATATTTAAATATATTGTAAATATAAATTAGAACCTGTATATGATGTATTTGAAAGTACTCCGAGGTCTGTGTAATACCACAGTGTCCTTAAGAACGATTTCGTCTTCACAGGTGCGAGTAATTTGTTGACGATCGTCTCCCAGGATACAACGGATACTCCCGATCTTTGGCTTTAGCACCACCAAAGATTTAACTTCGAACTTAGAAAATACCTAAACTTTATCACCTCACGTTCTAATCTTTTGTTTATCTGTCTTTTTCCTTATCTATTTTCTGTCTCTAACCTCAAAACAATAGACATATATATAGTAAAATAAAATAGTAACTGACAGACAAAATAATTAAAACTAAAATTAAAACAAATTAAAATCTATTTAATATATTTAATTTATTCAATAAAAACGTTTGTAACCAGCAACAGTTACAAACAGTTACAAAACCAACACTTTCAAGGTTGATGTTTAGGTATTTGGGATAGACGTGGTGATCAACGAAATTATCAACTTTTTCTTAGGTTTTAATTTTTTTTTATCTTTTTTATTATTATTTCATTCATGATTTAGATTAATATATTACTCGCATCTTTATAGAGTACCATTTGAAAATTTTAAAATCTAACGATTAAATTGTAATTATTTCAAAATTTGAGAGGTTTAGATGCAATATTTTATAAAATAAAAAATGTAAGCCCTCCTAAATGTATTGTCTATAGATGTACTACTTTTTTAATGATTTTAGGAAAAATATCATATATACCCATATATATTTATCTATATTTCAAATTATGCTATGAAATTTGAAACATTTCAAAAATATATATCATATCGTTAGCCAATTTTTGTTAAATTTGACTGAAAAGAATAAAATGGTAATAAAACTTTATTAAAACTCAAAAATATTATTTAAGGACCTTGTGATGTTATAATTTATGATCAATTGATCCCTCAAGTTTAAAAATATCAACAATGTCCCGTATAGTTAACTTCCATTGATCTAACTTATTCTCTGATTCTCTTTCATATGTGGCACATGAATAAAATACAAATATGCTTTTATATAAAAAAAATGTTAAAATATGTAATAAATAAATTAACAATTTTTAATAATAAAAAATAATGAATAAGTCAATTTCAATAAATAACATTTAATAAAAAAATTTCCTTCCTCGTAACAGTTTTAATAAATGACAATTTATAAAAAAAATGTTAATAACTAACATTAATAATAAATTTTTAAAATATATGTTTAGAATTAATAAAAAATAATAATAAAACAAGTGTTTATCTAAATTTTTTAAAAAATGCTATTGACGCTTTCATATGCAAAGCTCTATAAGAACGCTTCGTTTCTTTAGCCTCTTTCACTCCCCAACCTGCACTTTTATCTTATCTTTGCTGGGTTCTAGGTCTTAGGTTTTACTCATTTCTTGTTTTGTTTCTTTTTTTAATTTCTTTTGTTTAATTAATGGGACAAAAATTTCAAAATTTTTGAAGTTTAAGTTTTTTTTTTTTTTTTCTTAAAAAAAAAAACTAATTGGGATAAAGTAATTTGGCAGACCAATTTTTTTTTTTCAGATAATTAAGTTTTTTATTTTATTTAAAGATAAAAAAAATAAAATAAAAATTAGAAGCAAATTGCTTATTTTCATATTTTTCTTCGTAATTTGCAAATCAAAAAAGGAAAAAAGGATCAAATTGAAAAAGGAAAAAATAAAATTATTTTTTGAAATGTTTGAAATTTTTAAGTATAATTTAAAATAATATTAAATTTTAAAAGACATATATGATAATGATTTTAATTTTTAGCCTATCTAAACATATTTGGGATATTTTTTATTGCCACTTAAAATATTTTGAACTTGGGAGGAGATAGAGGAAAACATTAGAAGGTTTTGCCTTGTTTTTGGATACAATTTTTAAATGCATGCTGTTGGTTTCCCATGGAGTGATAAAGAGGGAAATATAAGAGCTCATCTTCGCTGTTATAGTATAAAATCTTCGCTGATGAAGTTTGAGTTTTAATAGTTTTATTTGAATTTAAATGTTTATTTTTACTGTTATTGTACGGAAAAAAAATAAATTTTCAGTGATATAGGTTCACTGTAAACTTTTTCTGGATGACTCCTAGTTTTATAACCGGCCGCTTTTGTTTTTTTCAACCAAAAAAAAGGAGGGAAATACTCTCTTTCTCAAACTCTCTGTGCTTCAACCGACTATCTCTCATCTGGCCTCGCCATTCCTTTATGAACTGGAAGCAATTAATCTGAGTTACCTTCCTCTGTAACCCAGGAGGCAACCGAGAAGAGCTACTTGAACCAAACTCTTTGTTTGCCAATGCCGAATGACAATGCGTTTTACGTGGATCACAGAGGAATGGATCAAACAGCCAAACTCGCCAAAGCTCTGTCCAACAACTCCAACAATCCAAAACTCGCATGGCAAATCTTCAAGCGCATTCTCTCCTCTCCCACTTCGTCTTCTTCCTCACATCTCCATCTTCGCTCCCTATCCATCGTAGCTGGCATCCTCATCCTTGCCAAAATGCATACCGAAATCGATACCCTCCATCACCTTCTTCTCTCCTCCCACCCCATTGAAGCTGCACACCCTTGTCTTCTCTCCCTAGTCCGAATCTTGGCCAAATCAGGTCTCTCCGACAAGGCTGTTTCTCATTTCAAATCCCTTCGAACCCGTTTCCCCGATAAGCCACCTTCAGTTTTCATGTATAATCTGCTTTTCGAGTCCTCTCTTCGGGAGAAAAATGTAGATTCCGTGTCTTGGTTGTATAAGGACATGATTGTTTCTGGGGTTAATCCGGAAACTTATACTTTCAACCTTTTGATTTGTGCATTATGTGATTTGGGTCGTGTGGATGATGCCCGGGACGTGTTTGATAAAATGCATGAGAAAGGTTGTCGGCCGAATGAGTTTAGTCTTGGAATTTTGGTACGTGGGTATTGTAGAGCTGGGCTTGCTAATCAAGGATTGGAGTTTTTGGACGAGGTGAGAAACGTTATTTTTCCTAATAGGGTCGTGTATAACACTTTGATTTCTAGTTTTTGCAAACAAGGTAGGACTGATGTGGCCGAAAAACTGGTAGAGAGAATGAGAGATGATAATATACTTCCGGATGTTGTTACTTTCAATTGTAGGATATCAGCACTCTGTAGCTCAGGGAAAATTCTTGAAGCTTCTAGAATTTTTAGAGATATGCAAATTGATGATGAATTAGGGCTGCCGAGACCTAATTTGGTAACATATAATTTGATGTTAGAGGGTTTTTGCAAAGAAGGCATGTTTGAAGAAGCAAAAACACTGTTTGAGTCTATGAAAAAGGATCCTGATTCTGTAAAATTGGAGAGTTATAATATATGGTTGCTGGGTTTATTAAGGAACAGGAAACTCTTAGAGGCACGATTGCTTCTTAAAGAGATGATAAATAAAGGAATAGAACCCAATTTGTACTCCTATAATATCATTGTGGATGGGTTATGCAAGAATGGGATGCTATCAGATGCAAGAGTGGTAATGGGTTTAATGATAAGCAGTGGAATTCCTCCTGATACAGTAACTTATACCACCTTACTCCATGGGTACTGCTGTAAAGGGAAGGTATTTGAAGCCAACAATGCTCTGCACGAGATGATGATGAATAATTGTCTTCCAAATACTCGTACTTGCAACATTTTGCTGCACAGTCTGTGGAAAGAGGCGAGAACATCAGAAGCAGAGGAGTTACTGCAAAAGATGAACAAGAGAGGTTATTGTTTAGACACTGTTACCTGCAATATTGTGATTGATGGTCTATGTAACAATGGAAAGTTGGATAAAGCAATCGAAATTGTGAGTGGGATGTGGACTCATGGAAGTGCTGCTCTTGGTAATCTTGGGAACTCTTTTATTGGTCTGGTCGATGACAGTAATAATGGAAAAAGCTGCAGGCCTGATTTAATTACATATTCAACCATAATTAGAGGGTTATGCATGGATGGGAGGCTTGATGAAGCCAAAAAGAAGTTCTTGGAGATGATGGGGAAAGACTTGCAACCTGATTCAGTGATATATGATACCTTTATACGTAGTTTCTGCAAACAAGGCAAGATATCATCTGCATTTCGAGTGCTGAAGGATATGGAAAAGAAAGGCTGCAACAAGACCCTACAAACTTATAATTCACTGATCCTTGGCTTAGGAAGTAAAAATCAAATATTTGAAATATATGGCCTGATGGATGAGATGAGAGAAAGAGGACCTTCTCCTGATGTTTGCACTTATAATAATGTGATTAACTGTCTCTGTGAAGGAGGGAGAACCAAAGATGCCACTTCTCTTTTAGATGAAATGTTGCAAAAGGGTATATCTCCTAATATTGCTTCCTTCAAAATATTAATTAAAGCATTCTGCAAGGAATGTAAATTTGGAGATGTGCAGCAGTTATTTGATATTGCTCTAAGCATATGCGGTCACAAGGAAGCCTTATATAGTTTGATGTTCAATGAGTTACTTGCTAGTGGGGAAGTCTCAAAAGCTAAAGAGCTTTTTGAAGCTGCATTGGACAGACATTTTTATGTGGGGAATTTTCTTTATAAAGATCTCATTCACAAACTTTTAAGAGATGAAAAGTTAGAGGAAGCTAGTAGCATTGTTTATAACATGATCAATAGAGGATATAATTTTGATCCTGCATCTTTAATGCCAGTGATTGATGGTTTGGGTAAGAAAGGAAACAAGCATGAAGCTGATCAACTAGCAGAGAGAATGATGGAAATGGCTTCTGATGCTAGGGTGAAAAATAAGGTTTACCGAAATTTGAGAGAGACAATACGAGTAAATCAAAGTAAGGGTAATGGTACTGATTGGTGGACCATAGTGCACAGGTATGACCAATAAGTATATTTTATTAGTTTTGAAGCAATGATATTTTTATTCAGTGCTTATTATGTCTGTTCATGGCTTCTTTGATCTCTATGATGCCTTTTATTCACTTATCCTATTATGTTTACAAATGTCGTAGTGGATGATGGTAATGTTTGCAAAGAGAATAATAACTCATATGGTTTATGTAGGTAGCATTCATTGGGAGTTGTATTTGGTTTTATGGTCATTTATTGACGTCTCTGTTTAGCAACCATTAAAACAGAACTGATGCTTCTGGTTTGTCTGTTATTTTATTTTCTGGTAAGTTCATTGTTAATTTTTTTTGGGGAAAATGGTACCTTAGCAAGGTATTATAGCCATATTATATATAAGGTCTTGTGTTCAAATCGTACTATCCGACATTTCTGTTAATTGCTTGTTCTACGCATTTAAGGCTCAAATTATGCCCTGTGTTAATGAATGGGCCAACACATGTAGCTTAACTTTTTGGGAAGGTGGCGCTTAACATTCATCGAATTTACAAATATCAAATTTGTGTTTTAATGAATGCATTTTGATTTGCTATTAGATTCGTTTTGGTCTATTAAATTGAAATATGATTATATGCGACGAGATCCTACACTATGTGATGTGGAAGTTCAATAATATATTTGTATTATTTATTGGCATCTAAAATCCTGATTATGTAAAACTAGGTAAAAAATGGTCCACAATTATATAAGCTAACTAACCGTTCTAACATTTTTCTTCTTTCTTTTTACAGATTTGAACTTTATGAGCTTTCTTACATAATATATTTTCCCTTTTTCTGACAGAGATGATGGCAGTGGAACTGCATTAAAAACTCTTAAACGGGTAGAAAAAGGCTGGGGTCTTAAAAGCATATCGCATTTCCAGATGCAAGATAATGAAATTATTGACTACTGAGAGAATATGTTTAGATCTTTTAACATCTTGGAATGGCTTGGACAGATAACCAAGTGTGAAGACAAAGCCATAATTGGAATCTAATAGACAATTAATTGGTAATTCAGGTATGGCCATTCTGCTTATTTAAACCTCTGTTGTGTTTTTGTTTTTGTTTTTGTTTTTGCTTTTTTTTTTTNTTTTTTTTTTTTTTTTTTTTTTTTTTTTTTTTTTTTGAAGAAAAGAAAAATGCCAATTCTTGTAATTTTGAGGCAGCATGGAATTAGATTGAGAGCCCAATAATAAGTTCTATAGGCAAGGCTTTACCAGGCTTTTATGCTCTCTGTTTTGCTTGCTCAATAAACATGCAAAGTTGTTAATTTGTGTATGCATGTTATACATGTGAAACATCCTTACAAGGATATAGGAAGGATTGACCGATTGAATGGCTTTTCATCATAATGCTTAATTTTGCTTATACATCATGGGCATCTGAGGTAATTGTGGCCAACTGTGTCATTGGATGGATGCAGTTATTAGTCACTGCTCAATACCATGTGCATTAGTATAGATGATAAAATTCTTTCTTTTCCTCGGTTGCAGCAGCTAAAGTTTTCAATTTTCACAAAAACTATTTTGAGTTTTTATTTATTTATTTATTTTATTTCAGATTGTACTCTGTCAGGATATTGCAATTTAAAATTATATGATACAAATTTCTGAGTTTGTTCTTAAAATAGTATCTTCTACAGTATGGTGAATTCTGTGTACATGTGTGTATTTGTCCTCAATGTACATTTGTACTTATAATGGTTACTCTCTTCTATTTTATTTTATATATTTTGACTTAATTCTTTTAGTTTTAGATTTTGAACTTTTTTATTTTATTTAACTTTTTTGTCTTTCTTAATGGAAGTATGTTAGGATATTAGTTTAGGTTTAGGGTTTTGATGCCTAAAAATAAGTCAGACATATAGAATGGATTTTTATTTTTATTTTTTTTGTTCAATAAAATTTTGTAGGATTTTTTTTTTTTGGGGTATTCTTTTGCATTATGAATTTAATATATTTCTTAGGATTAATTTTACAGTTCTATCATGGGCTTTGCTTTTTATGGCTTGCAGGAGATACTTAACATGTTAGATCTGCTTTAAAGACACTGTTCAGAGGGTGACAGCAAGCAAATCATTCTTTTGGTGTTATGTTACTCGTATGCTTAGTGGTGCGGTTCAAATCTCTTTAGGTAAAAATCCCACTCCTTGTATGGCAGCAGTGATGTAATGTTGCATCATTTTTCCCCTATATTCCAGTACAGTAGTACTGAATCTGAATTGGATTCAGCGTGTAGTCAATAGATTTATGGAACCCATGACGCAATGAATTTAGAAAGAGAATAACGATGTCCTTTTAGACTATAAATATAGTTGATTCAGTTCTGCTAAATCAAGATGTGAAAATATGTACAGTTCATCTATTGGTATGCTTGCAAATTTTTGTTAGTGAAATCTTTCCTGGCTTTCTGCGTTACCATATTGGAACAGATTTAGCATTTGATAACCTTATCATTGAATATATTAAATAATATCTCTTGTCTGCAACTCGTTTTCTGTTGATGTCCATAAAATGTTTTAAATATAAACGATATTGACATTTAATATATTTTACAAGTATAAAATATTTCTTTTTCAAGTCTTGATTAATATATGTTTCTATTTAAATTATTAGGTACATGGTCAATTAGAGACCGGATGGCTGGCTGATTTGACAACTTAGTTATCTCTTCATACTTGCTAAAACAAACAATTTAGAGCATTTCTCCAAAGTGCTAACTAAATGTAGTTTTTAGATTTTAAGTTCTTTTTAAGTGCGCAACATAGAAATTTATACTAAATATACACAAATTTGAATTGGGAACATGAAAGGATAAACTTTTGACTAGTATGTATTGAAAATTTTTCTGTATAAAATAACTAGTTTCTGTGCTTGGTGTATTAGGTTCCTATTAATAAAAACTTCAGATTATTCATCTGCTGAAGAAACAACTAAAACGAACAAGTATTATGACCACTAAATTTAACCATAAATATATCTAGACCATGTCATATACTAAATTTTCCTGTAATATCATATAGCAGAATTAGTTTACACATGCACAGTATACAAATTAAGGTTCATTATATGATGACAATATTTTTTCAAGGCATATATAGAGGTTCATATTCTTACAATTTGAGTAGCCTTTCCAGTGTATTAAGCTGTGAATACAACTTATATTCCATGTTGAAAGACATCAATGAACTGTTTGTACAAAACAAGTGTAGCATATAAAACTGGTGTATATGAAATGCAGTCCTAATATTATGGTAATTCATTTATTCCATCTAAAGTGCCCATCGATCTACAAAATAAGATGCAATGGATTTTGTACTAACAAAAAAAGTGAAAAGATTTCTAATATCCATAACTATCAACATCATCTCCTCTATTTGACAAACAGCTGCCTCTAACACTTCAACCAGATAATTAATCATACTCTTTGTCCTTCAACAACATGTCTATGCAGATGCTGGACATGGTATTAGGATGGGCTGCTGCTACCAAATGAACTCCCTAGATTTGGATATGGAGCTCGTTGAAGAGAGAGTCGGAGTGTGCGGCTTTGAGATGATTTGTATATTTCCATACATTCCTCAAGATCTGCATTACATGTCAAAAGCACCCATTCACGATCATCGTCCAGATATTTGATATCAATATTACTGATGTCATCTAAATTGAAACGCCTTGCAATCTCTAGTTGCAAATCTCCGAAAGAACAATTGGATTGCAGGCTGAACCGAATTTTTTCATCCCCAAAATTTGCTTTAACTCTTAAAGCACCTCCATCACGGAAGTTCCATCCACTGCTTCCTGGCAAGGGAGGCAGGGACTCAAGAGTTCGATTTTCACTTAATGCTTTATAGCTTAGAGATCTTGGCATAATCTTTGTTTCCTCTAGGTTGCAGGCAAGTAATTCTGCATCACTGCAAGCTCTCTTAAGCATCCCAACAGGGTCTTCTGCCATTAAAGCATCTGCACTACTCATGCCATTAATATTGGTGATATGCTGTTGTACTCCAGCAGCACAGACACTTGGACCAGAAGTTTGACTGCACGAGGATGAAGGAGACTTCATTGTCCCTCCCTGACTGAATAACCCACTCTCAGTTTGAGAGTTTAACTGCTTGGATTGGTCGCTCGATTTCATTGATGAGAAGGGGTCACTCCCTGGAAACTTTGGGGAGCTCAATTCTGGGAAGCTTGAATAGAAGGATCCAATTTGAATAGCACCCTCAGCACCTTGGACAGAGTCGATCACGAGTTGGAGCTTCCTTAATGAGTGTCCTACCTTCTTTATCTTTCGAGAAGGCCATCTGGTAATCCCATGTTGTCTGCATATTCTTTTCAGAGTGGTGGGGCAAACTGCAGTGAAAACAAACTGGGTGAGAAACTATATAATATCTGATAAAACTGTAGCCTAAATCTAAAGTACATGTGATGAAATCTTCAGTTTGCTAGATGGAAGGGGAGTAATTTCTACGACAACATAGATGGTACAAGAATTAGGAAAAAATTATGCATATACAAGGAACGTAAAATTTAGTCAATAATCAAAGCAGGCTGCTTGATCACCTATTTTAAGCTCTGTGAACAACATAGAAATTTAGTAGAAGTCTGTATGATGATATTAGTCTAGCAATAAGGAACATTTCAAGACCAACTATAATATTAGCATCTATTCTGTTTTCAGGTTGAGTACCTATTGACTTTATAAATAGAATAATATTACTAATTGTAGTGGATATTTTCTTACCACCAATACTCTTAGCGGCATCTTTCAGGCTCCCTGCAAAGTATTGCCGAAGAACTTGCAAGCTGATTGTCTTCTCTGACTTAGTACGCCTTTTCTCACCCGCTTTCCTGCCACCTGATGAGCGACGGCCACCAAAAGAGTAAGAATCTCCACCACCTTCAACAGAAACTTTGGGTCCAGAACTTTGTTGAAGTTGCCCAAAGTCTGAAAACACTTGTCCATTTGGTAAACCCCCCTGATTGCTATCCCAATGGGTTGTTACTCTGAACTCTTCTTTGGGTTCTTCCATCTGATAATCAAGTGAGACAGAAAGACATTTACCCTGCTGTTGAGCCTCCATCATATGTGCAATCCAAGAAGACTCTTTTTGAGAGGTTTCTTCAGACGGAGATCCCAGTTTCTGACTCTCCTCTTTGCCAAGTCTCACATCTGAAGGAATAATCGTTTCCCTAATTGGCAGCATCGCTTCTTCAGGTTCTTTATCTACAACAACATACAAACTCCTACAAGCCTGTTGTATAACAATGGACAATGAATTCAGCATCTGTTTTTGTTCTTCTGGATCATGGCAATCCTTGGGCAAGAAAAACTCCAAGACGAAATCAGATGATCCAGTATAGACACTCCGAAGGGGAATTGCCACAGCAGCATGCAACCCAAACATCCTAGCATGGTGAGAAAGAGGGTATTCTGTCTTGCTAAAGGCGGTAATGTCAGTTGCAAAGCATGGTTTGTTTGTTGAGAAGGCTGTGCCCACGATTCCTTGGCCTCGAAACAAGTGATGTTCAGAGCAGGCCTCATGGAATCCCATAATATCTAGATCGATCACCAAGCAAGCAGAGTCCACTGTCGAAACACAACGGGCATAGTTCTCATCGGAGTGCCTGCAACCTCCTTTACCTTGTTGGACACATGGTGCCCAAGTTAGAGCTAAGGGCAACCTATGAGTCTTGCAGACCGATGTCAATACCTCCACAATCTCACTCAGGGCAGCTTGGTACAACTCATCGCAAGCCTGTTAAAAAATGATAGCACTGTACTTGTCAATTTCAAATATATATATGTATAGATAGTCGAATTCTACTTATTGAAACTGGTAGAATCTTCGTACCTTTATGTTTGGAGGGATGAAGTTTTGAGAACTCCTGAGATCAACAGCCTGCAAATGGATATACCAGAACATGAGAGAAGGATAACACATAACTGATAGATCAATGTTAATTGATTAGAAGCCACAGCTGTTAAAAGAGTCTTTGAATGGCTTTTTAAAGTTCAGAAGAAGATTGAAAAACCCAATTGGTACTTATTTGAGGAGATAAAGAAAGAGGCAACAAGAGGAAGAAAAGATGAGAAGGAAAAAAATTGTCTATGAGGAAAAAATACATGAACAAAAAGATCCATCATTTATTTAAGGAAGTAGCTATAATCATTATGATTAATGCATAAAAAAAATAAAAGTGTTAGAATGGTAAAAAGAGTAGTTGCAGACTGCCATATTAATTTAGAAAAGCTGAGCAAGTGAAGTATGACATAGAAGAGAGAGGCAAAAAATAATGAAGTAAATCTTTCAAAAAAAAGAAAGCTGAAGATTCGGATCTCTAGCATGACATAAACAAGAAAAAAAAAATGTAATCAAGTGTTCAAACTTGAGCAGTCAATTTGTAACATATAAATAAAAGCAATAAAAATGGCTGAAAAGTGTATAAAACTAACTATATATTGCTGAAAAGGGCTTGTACTATTAAAAACATACAAAGATTGTGGATATCTTGGTTGGATAATCTAACTCTATAAAAACAAAAATATACACACACACACACACACATTTATTTTGTGTTCATATTTTGTTAAAATTTATACTTGTTCATTATAATCATCGTGGCTCTTAAAACTAACTTTATATCGGAAAAAAAATTAATAAAATAGAGAGATTGAAAGTAAATGATGAGAAAATTAAGAGGGAAAACCTCAAGAGCTTGGCAGACATATTCAAGCTCTGGACGATAATTGACCTTTTGAGTAGTCATAACAATCTCAACAACACCCAAACAGCTTCCACTTCCACGTTCAAAAATTGGGAGAGCCAAAGAGCCTCTAACATCGTACTGCTGTGCATAACTAACCCTCGGATACTCATAGCTCCTGAAGAACCTGACGTCCGGCGTCCAGTCAGGCAGCTTCCCGAGGAATGTCCGACCCGGCAACCCGACACTCTCACCCGAATCCTCCTCCGTCAGCAGGTGGTAACCGCTAGAAACAGCCCTGTAATTGGCCAAGCTTTTGCAATCCGGGTTAAGAGAATAAGGCTGATTGCAAGTGGTCAGCATTTGTCTCCCACCTCTTCTAATCGGAACCCAAATCTGGATAAGGACATCCCTGTCCCTGGTGCAGTCTTTGAGGTATCCCACAGCCATCATGAGTCTCTCTTTTACTGAAGACGAAGGGTTAGGGTAAGCCCTAGGTCCTATCCACACTCTCTTGCTGCTTTCTTGTTGCTCATCGTTGTCGTCGTCGTCTTCGTTGTAGATTTGGCGGCGCTGCGAAAGAGCCGAGGAGTCGAAAGACGGCATGTAATGCGAAGGATCGAGCAGAAGAGAACGAGGATTTGATGTCGACTGCATGAAGTTGAAGCCCGACGAGCTTTCTAGCCAGCACCCTTCGAATAGCAGTTCCTCCATGAAATCGCTTTCCGAGTTTGGAAAGTTTCCGTATGTGGAATTCGGCACCATCGCACCGCTGTATTCCATGTATTCACCCTGATCGGCGACGTTTAAACTTTGTTAAGGAACGCTTTTGTGTTCATGAAATGAAATTCAAATGTGCTTAATTGAATGTTACAGATCAGATTCCAAAGATGGCAAAATTTATCAGCGCTTGTATTGTGCACTGGAATATTTCAGATTTTATAGTCTAATCCAATCTGATTTTATTCAGCAGACGGATCTTAAAAGTATCTAAAAAGTTATAAATCTGACAATTCCTTTATATATGTTATGTATAAGAGCATGAAATGATGAGAAAGAAGAAAAAAGAAGGCTAGACCTAACATTCTTCATAATAAAAGTGAAAAAACAAGAGGGCTAAACCTAGACATGCATGGAACTGACAGAAGAAAAAGAAGGAAGAAATTAATATACGAGAAGAGAGAAAAAGATAGATTACTCACTCGCTATAGTGAAAGATAAATATATATATTTCAGTTTGCGAGTACTTGGTGTGTGTATATATATATGTATGCCTGAAGATCTCTCAATAATCTCTCTGCAGGTTCAGAAAGTTATAACAATATCACCAAGAGAGAGAGAGAAAAACTTTTCAAGTTTGAAGAGAAAGGGCGATTGATTGTGTTTCTCTTCGACCCACAAAGGAATTTCCTTTTCCTTTCCTTAATTTTTTGGACTAACAAACTCAAAAGAGAGAGTTGAATCTGGATTCAAACCTCCTCAGTTAAAGCCTTTGTGTGTTCTTAACTTGGTCTCTCTTAATTCCTCTCAAAGCCAGACGTGTGGAGAATCTCCTATTTAACAACCCAAATACAATAATTGAATAACAAAAGAAGAAATTTTAAAAATTTTAATTTTTAATTTTTGTTTTTTTTTTTTTAAAAAAAAAAAAGAAAGAAAGAAGAGAATCTAATATATTTTTGTAAAGAATTGGACCCCACTGAAACAAAAAAGAAAAAGAAAAAGGAACTATATATATATATTTTTTTTGGTACACCAAAAAAAATAAAATAAAAAAGGAACTATATAATTATAGCTATTATAAGTGTGTCACATATATATATATATATATATATATATATATATGATATCCCAGTTATTCCCTACAATTCCTTCCTATAGCTGTATTTATGTAGTACTATAGTAGTCAACTGTACTTGAATGTGCAAATGCGGAAAAACTGAGTATTTTTCTACTCCACTCAAGCCCTGTGCTTGATCATCATATATAGTATTCGAGTTTTATTATAAAAAAATTTAAAAAAGAAAAACAAGAAAGAGACAGACAGAGTATAGAAATGGGGGTTGAGCGATAAAAGCAAGGGTTTTGGATGTTGTTTTTTCTAGGAGTTTTCGCATCTCCTCCTTTGTTTTTTTCTTGGAAGAGAGAGAAAGTGAGAAAAGTGAGAGAAAAGAGGGAGACTCTCAGCTGTCCGATTGCCACATGTAAGAAGGAGAACGATCCTCCATTTGTTTAAGAGAAATAGTTTCTGTACAACCCCAAGTGACAAACAGTGCCACACGTGCACGCCATCACTTTGATATTGATGTCTCTCTAATTATTTCTTTATTTATTCCTAAAGGTAACAGCCCTTTCAGTAGTTTTTTGTTTATTTTTTTTGTTTTTAGAATTAATTTCATTTATCTCTTTTAAAGTTTGATTTGATGAATAAATTTAATTTAATTTTTTTTTTTTGTTTTAAA